>PITA01007727.1:29413-89616 GCA_004023965.1 Spilogale gracilis
GGGGGTTGTGGCGGGGAGGCTGGTGGGGGGGGCTGGCGGGGGGGCTGGCGGGGGGCTGGCGGGGGAGGCTTGTTCAGCATTCAGTCTGGGGAGCCTGGCTCCACCCGGCCGGCTATGGAATCCCTGGTCTGATCTGTCTCCAGATTGGCCCAGGAAGAAATTGGGGGAGAATTGATTTGTGCCACATCCAGGGGACCGTGGGTAAGGAGCGCCCACCCCACCCCTCCTTGCCCTCCCCACACACCCCGGCCGGGAGCTGGTGGTGGAGGCTCGACCATGGGGGTTCCTGGTTGCCCCTCAAGCAGGAGCCCAGAGGGGCCTCCCGGGGGTGACACCCACCTCGTGGGGCCTCGATCTGCGAGCCAGCACCAGAGACAATGCACACAGCCTGGCCGAGCACCCCTGGGGCAGGGCTCACGGCGGGTGCAGACGGCTGCCACGGCTCCGGGCTCCTGTTCCCTTCCTTGACTGTCACCTCCTACCCTGGGCTGCTACCCGGAGGAGAGGATGGTCTCAGGCAGGCTTCCTGGAGGAGGCAGCCCTGAGCTGCTGCCCGTGAGGCAGGCAGGGCTCAGTGAGCAGGGCTGAGGAGGGAGGAAGGATGCCTGGCAGGAGGGTCTCAGCCAGGGCCACGTGGCGTGGGCGGTGTGGCGGGAGGCGGCGGCTCCGCTGGCCAGGCCCTGGGTGGGCAGCCCTCAGCCGGCTTGTGTGTGAATAAACGTGTTCTTCCCACCGCCCCGCGCCGTCCACACCGTCTCAGGCCCAGCCGATCGCTCTGTGTCGCCAGGAACCTCTTTCCTTGACACCCCGGCTTCCCTGAGTGCACCAGTTGGCCAGCCCGGGGCCCTCCTCTGCCAGGCCCAGGGGCGGGTGGAGCCGCGGGGCGCCGGGCTGAGACGCCGGGGAGGGAGAGGCATCCGGAGGGGTTTGGCTTCCGAGCCACGCGGCTGGGTGCTGTTCTGGGCACGCAGATGGGGCACGGGTGGCCAGCCACGAGTCCCCAGGAGAGTCGTCCTCCAGAGACGGTCGGAGCAGGACCCAGCGGAGGACGGCCATCCACAACCACCCTGCCGTGCTGCTCTGGGCCTCGGGTTCCCATCTGAGAAACAGGGCCATAGGAGTTCTGTGTCCTGGGCTGCACACAGGTGTGACTTCCCCTCCCTGCCCCGGAAGTCCCGGGGGTGCCCGTGCCCGTGGCCAGGCTTGATTTTTGACTCGGATCCCGCAGTTGGGGCTCCCCGTTCCTGTATCTCACCTCTGTCGTGTCGCAGACAGTAAATAGCGATCGCTCAAACCCCTTGTTTGAGGCCTCCAGTAGCCAGGAGGCCCCAGGGGCACGGGAGGGCAGGCCTCCTGCCGGCTGGTCAGGGCACAGGGTAGGCCTGGAACCAACCTGGCCCCAGGGCCCTGCTCAGGCGGGGAGCCCTGGCGGAACTGGCCTGGCTGCGAGTCCCTGGAGTCCTGCCTGACCATCAGCTGGGCTCCAGCCATCCTTACCTAACGCTGCTCCAGGGAGAGAGGCCAGCGTCGCCCCCACATGTGCTCCCCACTGGCGCAGGGGCACTGCACGTGTGAGAGGCCTGGGGCCGGGGGCGGGGAGCAGGGCTGGGAACGGGGCAGGGGGGCCACGGGGGGGGAGCAGGGCTGGGAGCTGGCGGGGGCCACGGCGGGGGAGCAGGGCTGGGAGCGGGGCAGGGGGAGCCACGTGGCAAGGAGCAGGGCTGGGAGCGGGACAGGGGCCATGGGGGGCTTCCACAGCCCTCCTGTGCCTCCCTGCCCTTCGCCCCCCACCCCCCAGCTTGCCGGCTGCAGGAAGACAGCTGCCCACTGTGTTGGTAGGGGGACCTCTCAGAGAGGGCCAGTCGGCTGGGGGAGGCCTGAAGGCGCAGGAGGTCTTTCTGCTTGTGCTCCTAGAGGAAGGGCTGGCCAGTCCTGGCGTGGCCCAGACCCACACGGGCCTGCCCATGGGTTGGCTTGTGCCCCCTTCTGAGCCACTCTGGAGTGGTTTGGGTCCTCTCTCCCTTCTTGGATGGAGAAACTGAGGCACAGAGAGGGGATAGCACCGTCCAAGGCCAAATGGGGGTGTGAATGTGAGGCCTGTTCATGCCCAGGGGCCGTCCTCAGCCTCGCGTGGCTCCTCCCTGTCGTGCTGAGCCCATTTCCTGCCCCTTCTGCCTCTCGCCACCTCCAGGAGGCTGCCAGGACTGCTCTGCTCAGCGCCGGCCCACCATCCGCAGCCCTAGCCACTGTCCAGGCCACAGGGTCAGCATCCAAGTCCCGGGTGTGGCTGGGCGCCGGCCGGGGGCCCGCAGTGGGGTGAGGCCCACACGCTGTCCAGGCCAAGTGGGCGGGGCTGGGGTCGGGAGAATAGTGCCTTCAGGCTGCAGGGCCCGCTCTGTGTGTGCTGCGCGCCGGCCAGCCCAGCCCACCCGCGCCCCCACCCTGCCCGTACCCGCGGTGCCCTCCTCCGCTCGCGCGGCTGGCGGCAGGGCCTCCCCGTGTGGGACCAGGCAGCCACCTGCTGCCCACAGCCGCGGCCACACAATGGGGCCCTTGTGAGCGGGCGGCCAGCGGGCAGTGCCTCCCGGCCCACCCCGGGCTCAGGGCCCCGTTGCGCGGGCGGGGGGGGGCTGCCCAGGTTGGGTAGCACGGAGCCCCGCCCGACCTAGGCCCTGGGCCCCCCACCCCTAGTGGCGTCCATGCCAGCGCCCCCCTGAGGAGAGGGTGGGGTGTATCTAGGAGAAGAGCTCCACACCTCGCGCCCCTTGCTGGGGTGCCTCAGGCCGCTGTCCTCCCTGGCTTCCCTCTGCTCCCCAGGCCTCAGGCTCCTCACAGCCCAGACGTGGTTCGGATGCAAGAGCTGCCCCAGGCATCAACCTGCTGCCCCCAGGACTCGTCCTGAATGTGTTCTGTTGGGAAGGGGGCCTCCAAAGAGCTCACTGGGTGCTTCTCTGGGGACAGGTAGCAAGCCGACGGGGGCCGGCTGTGTCCCCCCGGGAGGCCTGGGACACAGGGTTCAGGGGCTCAGAGTGGTGTTGCTACAGCCAGGCAGCGGCGGGGGGGACGGCCCTACGGAGCCAGGCCTGGGGCCCTGCTGACCATCCCACAGTGGTCATTCAGAGAGACGAGGCAAAGAACCTTTCAACACTGAGGTTCTTGGAGGCTTAGACCCTGTAGGTCCTCAGAGGGGACATAGGCTCCTGGGCTCGGTGGGTGGGCAAGGGGGTTTGTCTTCCCAACCATGGGTAAGGTATTGACCAAAGAGCCAACCTGACACAAATGAGAGATGGGAACTCTCGTCCCTGGACCTCAGCATAAGGAAGAGGCCCTCTGCCCCGGGAGGGTTCCAGCACAGAGACACTGAGTCGTGGACCAGGCAAGAACGCTGAGTGCTTGGATCCAGCCATGCCTGAAGCCACACTAACGTCACAATCCAGAGATGTGTGCTTGCCACTGAGTCAGGGAGATAGTTTCTGTTATTTGCTTCAGAGGCCTTCAGGATGTTGAGGAGATCCTAGGAGCGGGAGGAGCACTGGCGACGGAGTTGGGGTCTGTGGTGGGTGAGCCCCACTCCCTTCCATCCTCCAGGGGAAGCGAGCTTCGGCTGCCTGCGGTCACGTCCACGTGCAGCCCCGAGAAGCATCACCAGCCGACTGTCCTAGCGGGCCTTCCAGGCTATGTTCCCGCACCCGCTGTAGGGCCAACGAGCGGCCCCTCCTCCTTGGGGATCTAGAGACAGCTGGTCCTACGCGGGCAGATGCAGGGGTTTGGGGGCTCCATGAGGCCCTCCTTGGAGCTGGGCCTGCTGGGAGGGGGCTCTGAGCAGGGCTACGCTTCTCCTTCAGGCTGCACGTGGTCACTAAGCCCCATGTCGGACTCCAGGACCACTGCTGTCCTGTGTCTCCTGGTCACACGCTCCATGGCCCACCAGGACAGCTCCAGGGGCAGCCGGGAGAAGGGGCTCCAGCCCCCCGGGCCCAGGGCGCCACAGTGCCCCCTCCTGTCCACCCTTCTTCCCTCGGCCCCTGGGTGAACCCAAATTCCAAGGATCAGTTGCTGACAAGGGGAGATTATGGGCCTGGGTCCTAGTTGGGGGGCTGTTGCGCCCACTCAGGAGATTACCCCAACTCGGAGGTAGGGGGTGGCGAGGGCCCCAGTTCACCCCCGGGGAAGCTCTGTGAGGGCAGCGGTCCCCTGTTGGGGACACCGCTGCGCCCAGCTCTCCTTGGTAGATGGGGGGCGATCTCTGGCAGCCTCCCTTCAGTAACGGTGCTCCAGGCTGGTCCTGCCCGAGTGGGACAGCAGCCCAGGACCGCCCCCCCATCAGCCAGCCCCTTCCCAGCTGTTCCGGGCAGTTCTGCAGCCCCTCGGGGCTCTGCAAAGTGGAGGATTTCCCAGGATTGCGGGGCTCCACAGCTGCACTCACACGTGTGGGGCGAGGGGAGGGCTGCATGCTGGAGCCCCCTCTCCAGCCGGCCTGGGAGCAGGGAGGGGGGCTGGGGGCTGACACGGTTCCCAAGCCCCAGTGCGCAGAGAGCCCTGGGTCTGGGGACACGTGCCCTCATCTGACACAGAGCCCGGTGCCCAGTGATGGGAGGACTTGGGTTCCCAAGTTGTTCATGAGCCTTTTATTTTGCCCTGGGCTCCTCGGGTCTGCATTCTTTCCTGGATATGGGGGTCACAGGGTCAGGAAGCACCTCCACCGGCAGCGCTGAGCCCTGGGGGGTCACAGGCCCCGAGGGACACTCCCCCAGTCTGTGCGGTGTGGCACCTGGCGCTGTCAGGGGTCCTAGAGATAGGCTGCAGCCGGTGCTGTCTCCAGGGGGGCCCCGTCCCGTCCCCCAGATAACACGGCCGGCCGTCCTCCTGCCCCTGGGAGAGCGAACGGCACCTGAGAGGCAGGCCCACGCCCGCCGCCGCGCGCCACGAGCCCCGCCGTCCACTCTGCCAGGACCCGGGTGGGAGGGGAGGCCAAGCCTGGGGCCGCTGGCTTCTGTCCCCGGGGGAGGACTGGGTGGGCCCGGGGAGCGCGGCCACTGAAGGGTCGTTTCAATTAAGGAGTGGACGGAGCAGGCCTGGAGCCCAGGGCTCTGCTGCTCTGAACCTTATGATCCAGCTTTGCTGGAGATCAGCCAAGAGGTCACAAGACCCGCGCAGGAGGGGGATGGCCCACCCGCCCCTGCTGCCCCCACGGGGGGCCCAGACTCGGGAGGGTGGCTCCAAGACCCCTCAGTGCGAAGCCGCCGCCGAGCCCCTCCCGCGACTCATGTGTGCCAGGCCCCTGCTGTGCCGTGGTCTCCCCGCCTGGGGACTGGGACGAGTCACGGGAGACTGGTGTGCAGAGCAGGGAGCACGCCTGCGCAGCAGCAGGGACGCTGGGTGCCGTCAGGAGCGCTTGCTCCCAACGCTGCCTCTCAGAGCCTCGCGCCCTCGCCGCAGGGGAGCACCCTGAACGCCCGGCCTGGAGCCAAGGGAAGCAAAGCCAGCCGCACCCAGTGGGGGCTGACTGAGGCTTGGTCTCCGCAGGACCCGCGGGGGGGTGGGGGACGCCCAGCCCAGAGCCAAGACGCCCAGGGTCTGCCCTCCCCGAGGTGAGGCGCCCGGGGTCTGCCCTCCCCGAGGTGAGGCGCACGGGGTCTGCCCTCCCCGAGGTGAGGCGCACGGGCAGCACCGGGCTTCGCGGCCAAGGCCCCCAAGGGGCAGGCCCGGGGGTGCCGGTCACGCCCGGTGGAGCTGCCCCTGCCCCCGGGCAGCCGCGTCCGACGGGAGGCACGGTAGAACGATGTGGGTGGAATGAAGAACTTAATAGGAAAACCACTTCTTTCGCGGGAAAAACACGACCCGTAGCGTGTACACATGGGCGTCTGGAAAGGAACAGATTCCGGAGAGATGAATGACTGTGTGCGGCCACCTCCGACGTGCTGCTGAATTATCAGACTCCCGAGTGGGGGAAAGTGATAGAATAAACATCCGCCACCTCAGTCCCTCTCAGAAGCGAGGGGCTCCCGGAGATGGGAAATCCAGACCACGCGGAGAGTCGCTCTGCCCAAATAAGGCCGTCCGATGTTTGTCTGAGGATGCGGGGAGAAAGAAGGCCAGGTAAGTCACCTGTCTGAAGGCCGCCTCGGGCCCCAGCCGCCCCCGCCGTGTGCCATCCGCGGAGAGCCCCCACTCTGTTCCTGAAGGTCAGCCCTGGGGGGGCCCGTGTGGGGTGGGGAGCTGGAGGTTAGGGTGCCACGCGGCTCTGTGTCCGCCTCTCCCACTGGAGTAAGCGAACGTGAACAGCCTCCCGTGTCCCCACCCCTCTCTGGGTCCCCGGCCCCATCCGCTGCCGCCGTCGTCTCGTGGTGTCTCCGGGCTCCACTGTCCGTGCCACCCCCCCACCCCTGCCTCCAAGGAGCTTGGTCGGAGTGCAGGTGAACTCCTTTCCACTCGTCACAGAGACACTGGGAGGGAGGCACAGCTCTGGGGGAGCGAATGGAGGGATGTGGGGAGTCTCAGACCTTGGAGCCCCGGACGTCGGTGGTGGGGCCGCCCCCGAGCTGCTCTCTGCTCCCAGACAAGCCATCTGGTCAACAGCGTACGTCTGAATGCTCAGAGAAGCACCAGCCCTGCCTGGTGATGCTGCTCACACGCGAGGACTGCAGCGTCCCTCTGAACTGGGTCAGCGCTTGCTGGCATCAGGGACGAGGTTTCGGTCCCCGCATGCCAACGTCAGGGGAGAACAACCAGGGGAGGGCTCAGAAGCAGGCCTGCCGGTCGCCACCTAAGCACCAGGCCCCAGGGGCCAGGAAGCCACTGAGCGGTCTCCTGCTGCATCCAGGGATGGCCGGGGCATGTGCTAGGGTCCTGGGGCCAGTGGAAGCAGTGCTCACAAGCGGGAAAAAGAACGTGAGTTCATTCTCTGACAGTGCAGCCCCCATCAGCAGCCCCCCAGGATGGAGGAGACCATCAATGTTCACAAGTGGCCCAGCAGCAGAGGGACTCTCTCCTGCTGTGGCTGGGGAAATGGAACGGTTGGTGTGGACCAGCTTGTGGATCAGGGAGGACGCCCGACGTCGGGCCTGGGGGCTCTCCAGCAGCAAAGTCCACACGGGAGCGGGCTCCCCGGGCTTCCTGAGGCTGTCCGCCTACTCCATGCTCCTTGGAGGAAGCTGAGCGCCCTGGCCCCTGCCCTGCGGACCCTGCACCACTGGCCTCAGGCGTGGGTGGTACGGTGAAAGGCCGAGGCCCGTCCTGGCTCTGTGGCTAGTGCATGTGCCACCAGCCCTGCCCACCGGCTGGCCGAAGGGGCCCTGGCTCCCACTGCCCCAGGCCGGAGGACTCCTGGTGCCATCGCAGCCCAGGACCCCCAGGGCCTTGCAGATGAGAGCAAGGGCCCCTGCAGCCCTGGGACCGGCCCTTGGCAGACGGGGCTGGGCCATGGAGGGCACACCTGCTCGGGGTGGGTGGAGGCTTCCGGGCCTGCAGCTGTCGGTCCCCAGGACAGACACGGCCTCCCCAGCAACAGCTGGGCCGGAGACGAGAGGGCCAGGAGAGCCCGGAGCCCAGGCCGCCCCACCGGGGGCGATTGGTTACAGTGGCTGCAGATGCTTGGGGGACGAGGGCAGAGGGGGTGAAAAGGAAAGGGGGGAGAGGGAGCTAGGGGGTGGGCCCACATGGGGGAGAGCATGGGACTGAACCCTGCCTGTCCCCCCACATGAGACACCAGCACCCCCCTGGATGTGAGGCCACACGGACACAGGTCCTGGGGCTGTGTGCCCCCCGACCCCAGAGGTCATGCTGCTCGAGGGAGCTGTCCCCTTGGGGCTGTTTACACGTGATGTTGTCTGGGCCTGAGTCTCTGCTTGGAGACCACAGCCTTCCCCACCCCCAGTGCTAGAAAATGCCCTCCCCCGGGCAGTGGACATCAACACCCAGCAGCTTGCCCCGAGCCCCTTCCCAAGGCCAGCGCGGGGTGACCCGTGTCCTGGGGCTGAGCAGGGGTGGGGCAGAGGCCAGGAAGCCTCGGGGAGGGGCGCCGCATGGAGGGGGAGCCTGGGCAAAGTGGGGGGTGCTCACAATTGTTGTTAGTTGGTCAGGGGCCAGGAGGACGCTGCCCCTGGGTGGCGTGGTCACTGGGGGTCCCTAGGCGGGGGCTGCCCCAGCACCCCACAGGTGCTCAGCAAATGCTCACAGACTAAGGGAGCGTCAGCATGGTGAGCACGGGCTGCGCATCCCGGGTTTTGAGGGTCCCCATCATGACCACGGGTCAGCCTCCCCAGTGGCCGCCTGACCGCCAAAGTGCACCGCCCCAGCTCCCCTCCTTCAGGCCCGAGGCCGGTGGGTGGTCAGACACCGCGTGAACATCTCTGCTCCTCCGTGTGCTGAGGAGGGAGTCCAGGTGCCCTCCAGCCGTGGCGGCACGCCCACCCGCCCAAGGGCCGGGGCCCGCACAGTCTGCCTGCCAACAGTCCCTGGCGCCCTGGGATGCTGGGGCGCTGCCCATCTGCCCGGCTGGCCACAGTCCCCGATGGCCAGTTCAGTGAGGGACAGGCTGACGGTCAGGGCCAAGGACTCCCTGGCCAGGCCAAAGGGGGCCAAATGGCCAGTTTGGGGGATTTGGGGATTTGGAACCAGCTGCTGTGGCAGGTGTGGCCAGCCCGGCTGAGAGGGTCCACCAGCCACCGGGAGGGTCGCCAGCCAGCTGCTGGAGGGTGTGGAGCGGCCAGGCTAGCCACTCGCCCAGGCAGCACCTCCGCAGAGGGCATGTAGGGCTGGGGGCTGCAGGAGGGCATCGCACACCGTGTGCTTCCCCACTGCCCCCCCCCGGAGCAGGCCGGCAACTCAGCCCCTTCGGGTCCCGGGTCCTGGCCTGAAAACCCAGGTTCCCAGTCCGGATGACGTGGGAAATCCTAACCAGAAAGCAGGAAGGACAGTCCTCAGATCTCAGCCCAGAGTGGATGGCGCGCCCCCCAACCTCGCGGCTGTGATGGGAGCGTTCGTGAACTGCTTGCGCCCCCCCGTGGCAAGTGCCCGCTTCGTTCCAAGGGATTCTGCGCGCGGGGGGTGGAGGGAGGGTGGCAGAGGTCCTGCAGGGGTCACCAGGGAGGGACACACAGGCTCCTGGAGGTTTGGGAAGGGACAGACCTGGGCCTAGGGGCAGAATCAGGGCAGGGCTGTCCTGGGAACTTGGAGTGGAGTGAACAGGAAAAGCAATGATCATGACCAGATGTGGCCCCTGAAGCTCAGAGAGGTTGAGCGGGCAGGCCGTGGGCGGGGTCAGACAGCCTGGGTCGCGGCTTCAGGGAGGCCCTGCGACCCCCGTGACCCGAGCTCTCGCTCTCGTGGTTCTGCCCTCCCGGTGGGGGGAGAAGCCTGCCCCCTCCCGCTGCCCGCTGCCTGCAGGCCCAGTTCCCGCAGTGACCAGCAGATGGTGCCAGCGGCCGGCCGATGCCACCTCAACAGACTCAGATCTGCTGGCCTCGGACTGAGTGTGCCAGCCCCCCAGGTGTCCCCCAGGCGTCCCCCAGGGGCAGGGCTTGGCAGGGGAGAGAAGGGGGGGCGAGGGCTGGGGGGGCAGCTGGAGGGCAGCCCTTGCCCGGGAACCAGCGGTGCCGTCATCAGACCCGAGCTCTGGCCTCCAGCAGAGGGGAGGTGTCCCGAGCTGCTGTGCCTTCTGCTCCCCCCAGTGCCCTGTGGGGCTTCTGGAAGGGCGGGAGATGTTGGGAGGAAGCGGGGGGGCTGGCACACCTCCCCCCAGGCCCAGGACAGACGGAGGGAATGCAACGGAGGGAATGCAGCAGAGGGCACGGGGGTCCCAGGTGGTGTCAGAGGAGGGGCCGATGGCTGTGAAAGCCATCAGGAACTGGCTGAGAGAGGCGCTGGGAGACAAGGCAGAGTGGGGCTGGACCCTTGAGGCTGTGCCTCCACCCGCTCACCCCACCCCTGCCAGTCATGTCAAGAGCTTCTAAGTGGACCTTGGCTAATGCCTTAATTTGCTTTTCAGTCAGTTCTCACAATTCAGCCGATGGAAGCAGGGTCAGCGAGGTTTTTGACACCTTTGAACATTTCCTAGGAACACCTGAGCGACCCCCCACCTGCATCCCGGCCCACGCCCTGCCCTCAAATGCCTGATGTGAAGGGGTCAAGGCCGAGCCCCGGGCAAGAGGGCTGTTGGCTCTGGATGCCCCCTTCTGCCTCCCCTGTCCAGCCAGACCCTGCGGGGTAGCTCCCAGACCTGCCTGGGAGGCCCACTCAGACCATGGGCTATCCTCCAGGCAGAAACCCTGCCCACCCACCCACAGCCATCAGGGGGCCCTGGGGAGGGGCCAGGCTGGGCTGGGGGCTTGGTCACGGATGTGGGCACTCAGCACAAGGTGAGGGGTGCTGCAGGAGCCCCCAGCACGTGTTTCCTGATGGCCCTCACTCTCCCATCTAGGGTCTAGGTCTCAACTCATTGCTCTTCCCTTCTGCTGGGGCTTCACCTGTATCTCAGCATGAAAACTCCGCTCTGCACCTTCTCCTCTGCCTCTCACCCACTGCTCGGGTGGGGGGCTGGGGGGTGGAGAGGTGTTGCCCGGGTGATCTGCTCAGGCCTGTCTCGCAGCTCCCTGCCTCGCTTTACTCCTCCACATCTAAGGTGTTGTGTAAGTCAATAACCCTACTTCTCCTCCTAAAGGTTCTATTTGGTTGTTTTTGTTCTGGGTCTTTGTTCAATCCATTACATTGGGTGTGATTTCCACTTCTATCTTGTTAATCATTTCTGTGCTCCTTGTATGATCTCTTCTGAATGTTTTGCTGTTATTATTTCTTGTTCTTAAAGTGCCCCCACAGTGTGAGCTCATCTTCATCAGGGATCATTTCTTCTGGGGCGGACACACCTGCCTTGGCTGGGGCCGGGTGGTCTGTACCCTCTGTCCCCACTCACAGAGTTGCTGTGGGTGCCCCGGGGCCCAGGCCCGAGGGAGAGGGGGCGGCACCCTGCTGCAGTACCAACCTCAGTGCCCGGGTCAGAATTCAGGCTGTTGCTTATCAGTGTGGGGCCCGGGGCTCAGAGCAAATATTGGTTCTTCTTGTTGCCAGTTAACCGCTGGCCCCCAGCCCCTGCCAGCAGGTGGAGAAGGACCCCAGGGCAAAGCTGAATGAGACAGACCTTGAAGAGCCAGGCCCCAGCATCCTTTCCCCGACAAGCATGGCCAGCACAGTAGGGTGACCCTGGTGACATTGGGGGCCGCTTCTCAGTGGACAGGACCTCCTCTGCAGCCTGAGTGCATGAGATGGGGGGGGGGTCCCAAAGCCGGGGCAGATGGGGGTGGGGTGGGCAGTAGGCAGCCAGACTCAGAGCGCAGGCCGACTCTGGCCTTGCCGTTCCTAATGAAGCCAGAGACTGCAGCTCCTACACGCCTCCAGGAAGCCACTGAGAGGCTCAAAGAGCTAATGTGCAAATGAATTGTCCATCAGACGCGGGGGACGCTGCCCAGCCGACCAGAGGAGGGTCCTGGTGCCCGGCTGAGGGCCACCAGCCTGGGGCTTGGCTCTTGAAGAGCAGATAACAAAGCTGCTTTGGCACCTGGAGTGGGGGCATCCCTTTTGGGGACACCCTCCGAGCAGGTCCCCTGGGGAGCCCAGCAGCCTGGCAGGTGGAGGCGGTGAGCAGAGCCCCTCCCCGTGGCTGGTGCCCCCACCCCACCCCCCACAGCCCCCATGACCCCTCGGCAGAGGTGGGCACAGGGAGCAGCTCTGAGTCCCAGGGAGGGCCTCGCCAGTGAGCAGCCAGAGGCTCTGGACTGCAGAGTCGGGGAGGGGGTGAATGGTGTTCCCCAAAAGGTGCATCTGAATCCTCTCCATTGTGGCCGAGTGCCGGTCAGGTTTTTGCAGATGATGTGAAGGTAAGTCAGGGTGGGCTGCGTCCTGGAGGGAGAGGGAGCCCCAGACACAGACTCTGTAGCAGGGGAGGGGACGGTACGAGCCAGAGATGGCCAGAAACAGGGGCGAGGCAGCAAGGGCCCCCCGCAGCTTCCGGAGCGGGCACAGGGTGCCAACACCTTGATTCCGACTTCTGCCCTCCAGGACTGAGAAAATAAATCTCTGGGTTTTAAGAACCCCCGCCCCGGGCCCCCGGTGTGCAGTCCTTGGTTACAGCGGGTGAGCCCCTCTGGTCCGCTTGCCGCCGGCCGGCCGAGACCCCGGTCCGAAGCCCGGTGCTCCCCACCCACATGCCCGCCACCTGTGGCTTCAGCTTGGGCTCCCACTGAATTAGGCTGAACAGCAGCGACCTCTGAGAGACCACAGTGCGCGGACGTCCACCACTGCCCGGAATTCCTGGCTGCCCAAGGCCCCGTCCTGCTACCGCCGTCCCCTCCACATCCCTCGTGTGACCTGGAGTGGGGAGCTGAGACGGCAGGCTCACACTGTCCGCGGGGGTCCCCGGTCTCTGCGATGTGAGGCCGAGTCCCGAGGACAGCCTCCCCACGAGTCGGTGTTTGATGCTGTGCCTTCCTGAGGTGGGCATTCCTTCTTCAGGAAGCCTCTTCTGCTCTCAAGCCCCCAGCCCGCCGATGAGACCTGCCCGCCGCATGGAGGGCCCCGGCCTGTAGTACAGCCCCCCGACTGGGGATGTGGGCCCAAGTCGCCGGAAACCGGGGACTCCCCAGCGGACCAGGCAGCTCACCAGCAAGGCTGGTAAGCTATTTGTTCTCATGGCATTACAGATGGAATCTCCCGTCCCTGGGCGTCCCTGGGGAGACCTGGCTGCTGGCCGGGGGGCGGATACATGCGGAGACACAGCCCACTGGCCTGGGACCGCTGCAGGCTGGCTGGCTGAGGGGGAGGACGGCCGGCACTCTTGACCTTGCAGCAGCTGCAAGGATAATGGGACGCCCCGGGAGGCTCACAGAGGTTCCACGCGGCCCGTGCCACGACATTTGTCCCTGGAGTTTGCTGAGAGAACGCGTGACTGCACAGTGCACACGAAAAGCTTTTCTCCAGAGAAAATCAGGAGCTTTGTGCTGGGCGTGGGTTCTCGAAGGGCAGCCCAGGCTGGAGCTCAGGGGTGCAGAGGGCCCAGCCCCAAGCCTCTGCTGCCTGGACGCTAAGGAGATTGTCCCTCACCTCGGTTCCCCACCCGGCCCCCACGGACAGCACACATGAGCCTGTGCTTGGGTTCCCTGTCGGAGACCTGACGACCTGGCTGAGGGGAGACAGGAATCTGGGGACCGTGGGCCACTGTCCCTGCAGCCATCGGACCTGCGCTATGGCACTAGCTAGAGCTGCCCCAGCTTCTGTTTCAGGCTGATTTATGACTTCCTGGCTGAGGGCGGGTCTCCAAAGGCCATTTCAGATGTAAATGGCTGAGGTTACCTTGATGAGTCACTGAATTCAGAAGAATTAGAAAAGGGAGAAAGGGAGCATTTCACTGGCACCCGATGATGTATTAGGGAAGGGAGCGTTCCCGGGCACCCGATGAAGAAAGGAACCTTTTTGATATAAAAGTTGATGCACACAATCCATGACAGCGTGCTGCTTATGATCTGTCCCTGATTCGAAGCCAGCTGTGTCCGTGTCACGGAGGTACAGGGACCCCTCTCCCTGGCTCCCCGGGGCCATCCACCTTCCACCCACTGGGGTCACGGGGACCCGGCAGCCCACAGGACGTGGGCTAAGGAAGGTTCAGGGGACTCACTCAGGATGGGGAGGCTCTGGGGACCCCCCCTTGCTGCCTCTTCCACCTTCCAGCTGCTGTGGACGATCCTGGGCTTGTGGCCACGTCTCAGCCCCCGTCTTCATGTGGCTTCCCTTTTGTGCGTCTGGGTGTCTTCTTTAAAGGACACTTGTAATTGGATTTGGGGCCTCATCTCCAGATCCTTCACTAATTACACAGGCAGAAACTCGGTTTACAATTAGGGTCCCATCTGAGGGTCTGGGTGGATAAGCATTTTGGGAGATACGTTTTTGCCAGGCTCTTTAACATTTGAGAGCCATGATGGCCACAGAACTGCAAGGCGGAGGGCTTCCTGGAGGTGGTAGCAAGGCTCCAGTGTCCAGAAAATTGACATATTTGCCCCCTGGGTTCTAGGAGTAGCATTCTTGGGCAAGACCCATTGGCCATCTACACTAGTGGAGACCTTGGAGCACGCCTGCCCTGGCCAGGCCTCGGCAAGGGCCAGATACTCTTGTTCTGAGGATGGGCCCCAGCAGGCCTGTGCCAAGTGGGGACCAGGCCCTGGGGGCAGCACGGAGGCGCTGTGTGAATATTGCCTGCCTGTAGATTGGCAGGGGTGTGGGAGCCGCGCCGCCGTCCTTCAGCCCCCGGGTCCATCACCGTCGTCCGTCCACACAGCAAGCTACCCCCCAGTGCTAAAAAGAAAGGCGCCACAAGCCATGGGAAGACATGGTGGAACCTTCTATCACCAGGGGAAAGAAGGCAACGAGCAAAGGCACTGGCTGTATGACTCCAGCTACATGACGTTCTGCAAAAGGAAAGCCATGTGAGGGGAGAAAAAGAAAGGACAAAGCTGCTTCCTGGGGCTGGGGGAGAGGAGAGGAGGAACAGCCGGGACACACAGGATTTTCAGGACAGTGAAAGCACTGTGTCCGACACTATGACGGTGTTGGCGTCTCTGTGCCTCCGACCGGCGCCGCTGGGGACTGAGGGCCTGGTTGATGATCTCGTGTCCGTATTACCAAGCACTGTAACTGAGCGCCGGCGAATGCATCCCGACCTGATGTGTGCGGGGGAGCCACACGGCAGGCTGCACTGTTGCCCCCATTTTCCGAAAGGCTGGCGCTGCCCTAAAATGTAAAGTACACGTGGGTATATACTAACTAAGAAAAAGCGACAAGGGGCTATTGCAGGCTTTCAGGCTGCAGTCGGGCCACCTCGGGCAGGCCGAGCAGGTGTCTGCGGGTGCCCCGTCCCAGCAGCCTGTCCCCTCCAGGCCCCACCTCCCCGGAGCCCCTGACGTAGAGCCAGAACTTACGCCTCCTCCCGTCCCCTGGCAGTCTCCTGAGCTACTCCAGTCCTGGCTGCCTGCCACCAGCTTAATGAAGTGTCTCGGGGTGACGGGGAGCGGGGGGCCCTCGGGGGCAGGGTGGGGACAGAGACAGAGCAGAGGCGGGTTATCCCCGCTCAGACGACGGCCAGCCCAGCCCAGCCATCACACACAGAGCCCCGGTCTCGCTGGGTCCCGGCCCAGCTGCCGTCCTGTCCTCGTGTTTTCATTTGGTTACTAGAGTTGCTCTAAGGCATGTTAAAGATTTAAATTATTAGTATGAATTGTGGCATTCATCTCTCTGCTTGTAAACGCAGCGGCAGGAGCCGCTCCCTGGTGGGTGACGCCCCCTGGCCCGCCCCTCGTGCACCTGCGTCCTCGTGCACGCGGCTCCCACGCGCCCTCGCCCCTGCGCAGCCGAGGAAGGAAGGAAGGACCGGCGGCGGGGAAGTTGCGGGACGTTGAGTTGAGTTGCCGGCACGTGGGTCCCCCTCCTCTGCGTGCCACGCTGCTGCAGTTGGCTGCATGAAGTCACCTGAGGACGAAGAGGGCATGGGGCGCCCGGGCCCCTCAGGCGCCACAGAGCACGGCCGCCTGCCGCCGACCTGACCACGCTCCCCTGGTGGGTGGGCAGTAGCCCCCCAGAGCTTATCCACCCGGAACCTCAGAATGTGACCTTATTTGGAAACAGCACCTGTGCAGATGTAATTAAGGGCGATCAGGTGAATGGTCCCGGGCTGAGCCGGACCTGCCTCCAAGGCCTGGCGGCTTCAGACGAGGAGGGGTGCAGACGCACATGGATAAGGGGCGGCGGCGTGAGGTCGTTGGCAGAGGCTGCAGCGACGGGAGAAGGGACGCCAGGGGTCCCCCAACAGCAGATTCGGGGAGAGGCACGGTCCCGAGTCTGCCCAAGAGCCTCGCAGGGAGCACAGCCCCGGCGGCGGCTGATTTTGGACTGCGGCCTCTGGACAGCGAGAGCCACACGCACGCGGGCCGAGGGGACCCCCGGTCGGCCCCCCAGCCGCACTGCGCTATCCGATGTCACCTCGAAAGCACCGGTTCAAAGATCACGTTAGGAGGCAGATGAAGGTTCGAGCAGCGTGGGGTCCTGAGAGGTGACAGCGCCGTCCGCACGGGCCCACCCATCTGCATCTGCTGTGGCTTCCCACTCCCCACACCCCCGGCACTCGCCTCCGAGCCCAGGCGCGCAGCCGTCCCCGGGCACCGACGTCACGCAGCCGCAGACCATGGGGCCCCGCGGGTTCAGGGCCATTCTCTGAGCGTCCCCACTGCCGCCAGTCCAGGCTCCTACCTGACGGCTCGAGCCCCACCAGGAGCCAGCCTCCGTCACCGCGTCATCCGCGGAGACACCCAGGTGCGCTGGGGTGCGGGCAGCGTCGTGGTGGGCGGGCCAGCCGCCTGCAGGTGCCTTCCCGTGAAGGCGGTGGGCGGGGGTGCCGGTGCCCAGCAGGAGGCTTCCCGCGTGATGGGTCTGTGGGCACATGGGCTTGGCAGAGGAGGGACATTGTAGGGCGGCCGAGACCCACGTTCTGCGCAGAGGCTGTGGTTTGGGCTGGTGGGGGCACCTGGCGGGTCAGGGTTCCCTTATCCCCCAGGGCTGGCCGGACAAGGTACGTCCAGCCCCTCGTCCCCAGTAGCACCAGCCCCAGAGCCCTGGAGGGGGGCCCAGCTGCCAGCTGCTCTGTGTGCCTGCAGCTTGCCCTGCGCCCATCTCCTCTGGGTGTTTCCTGTACCTGGGCCCCAGGAGTTCAGGATGCTGGAGGGACCCCTGCCCAGACACCCCCGCCCCAGCCCCTGTGTGGGGAGGGAGAGCCACAGTCTGCCGCATGGAGTGTTCTGGAGGCGGTCTCTGGGCCTCTTCCCCAGTGGGGGGTGTCGTGTCTCCCTGTCTCTGTCACCCGGGCTCCAAGGTCAGGTCACGCCCCCCCGTCTCCCAGTACCCCACCGGTCAGTTGCAAGGAAGGCTCTGGTCTTTGCCCCGCTGCCCCAGAGCCTGGTGGTCACCGTCCGTGAGCCTGGAGGGTCCTGACACCTCAGCCGCTCCGGGCTGGTGCTCGCCCGGTCTTCTCTGCTGGACCGGCAGCGCCGCTGGTGGGCGGATGGTGACATTCCCCACTTCACATCAGGCCTAATCTGGGAAGCTCACCACCTTCCTCCTCCCTCTGGCGGCCCGCCTTCCCACCCCGCCACTGAGTCAGAGCTGAGAACGATACCCAGTGCCAGGCTTGGCCCTGCCCAGGACCCGGCGTCCAGCACCCAGGCAGCGGGGGCCCGGAGACGGCCGCGTCACCCCCTCCCCAGCCTGAGCCCGCAGCTCGGGACGCGGCGGCCTGAACGCCCACCCGGCCCAGGCACAGCTGGTGGGGAGGTGGGGAAGCCAGGCCGCCTCATGGGGAGTCTCCGGCGAGAGTGGGGCTGATGAGTCATCCTGAGAGGCTTCTCCTGGGACGATCCCAGCCCGGCCAGAGCTGAGGCCAGGTGGGCCTCCCGGACTCAGCCTCTAGGACGAAGGGGGTCCCGGGGGACTGCAGCCGCGGCCCACAGCGGGAGCAGACTCCGTGCATCCCCCCACCCCCCTGCAGAGGCCCTGCACCGGGACAGCAGGCGGGCCTGAGGAAGCCCCAGGCTGTGTGCAGAGACCTGGACCCAGACTCACTTCTGCCCCTTGCCCTCTCCGTTTTCCCGCTTTCAGAGGAGGAACCACAGAGCTCTGCTTCTAGCGTGCAGGCCCCAGGACGGGGAGGGTTCCATGCGTGCCGGGCAGCTGCGCCCACCTGGGGGCTGGCCCTGCGTGTGCCCTCCACGGGGGCGGGGGGGAGCTGGCCCAGGGGGCCCCTGCTGGGCTCCTCAGGTGCTCGGGCTGCCTGATGCCTCACTGGGCAGTGCAGCTGCCGGGGAGGGAAGGGCTGTCCTGGTGGGGATGGGGCCAGGGGAGGTCCCAGAAATGCCCAGGGAGGGGTGTGTGCCGGCTGCCAAGTCTCCAGGGTGCCTCCCACCCAAATGCGCCATCCTCCTCTTGTCCTGAGCCGGTCCAGGCTGTGGCCCCTTCACCAGGGGCTGGGTCTCTGTTCCCCGGTCTCTACCCAAGCCTGGCCGGTACTGGCCACAGTGTGATGCCCAGTGAGTGCCCACAGGGTGAAGCCTCCCCTTCTGAGCCTGGGGCAGTCTGGGAAGCTGCATTCAGAGTGCCTCATCACGCGGTGCCCCCTGAAGCCTGAGACCATGGCCAGAAGCACAGCCAACCTTAGAGTCCTACAGAAGTCCGGTGCCTCCCAGGACCCGGCAGCAGGGTGGGGCGCAGATGCTCGGTCACCAACGCTCACAGCCTCCGCTGCAGGACGGGCACCACCGACAAGGAACCAGGCTGGAGCCATCCGGGGGCTTCCTGGAGGAAGGGACATTTGAGTAGACGGGTTCATCAGCTCGTGTATGCTCAGCAGGGATACAGCTAGGACAAAAATTCAGTCAGTGGTGAAGACAGCATGGCCTCCAAGGAGTAGAGAGAGGGCCTGCCAGGCCAGAGGACAGAGCAGGTCTCCCACCTGGCTCCCCAGGGCCCGCCCTGGCCCAGGAACTCTCCTGGGGACACACACAGGGGCCTCCAGGGTGTCTCCAGGTGAACTGGAGTCAGCCTCCGTGTCTGGTGAATAATCACAGGGAGGCTCAGCGCCGGTGGCCCAGGCGGGGGCCGGCGTGGCTGCGAAGGGAGGGGAGGCAGGCTCTGTGTCCCACGGCGCCTCAGCCCCTGCACAGGGGCGCGTCACAGCGCCACGGCCGGCCTCCCAGCCAGGACGGGGGTCCCCAGCCAGAGGGGCTGGGGCTGTCTCTGGGGAGACCATCGGGCCATTGCCCTGTTGCCATGGCTCCTAGCTGCCACTAATCCGCACCCTTCGCTCCCGTGCTGTCCTGACCTCTGCAGAGTGTACCCAGCTGTCCCCTCACCTGCTCCTCCTGGGGACTCATGCCAGGAGATGGGGCAACAGGGCGGCAGGACAGTGGATGGGCCACCTCTCTGGGCACCGTCTTTCCTTTCCCATTGCAGCCCGCCACGGCACCCAGCTGAGAGCACCCCGTTGTGCCCCAGGCACTGACTCCCCCATGGACCCTGCACTCACAGGACAGTGAGATCGAGGAAGCTGCCTGGGGAACCCTCGAACTTCGGGGACCTCTGAACCTGGGATCTGGCTGGCAGGAGGCTGACGCAGCCCACAGCTCAGATGTGAGCCACAGGGATACTGGGAAGAGGCTGAAAGGAGGGTCCAGGCAGATGGGGGTGGGGGAGGGTTTTGGGGGGCCTCGGTGGGTTCTTGGGGGGAACTGCCTGAAGAAGCCGCTGCTGTAGGCTGGGCACAGGGAGCCCAGGTATCTCCAGAGAGGGTGGAAAGGCAAGGGGCTTCCGTGGGGCAGATTCTGGGAGAAGCCCTGGGACCCGGCCTCCGGCTCCCATACCCACCCAGGGCCTGGCCCCGGCCGAGGGGACGTGCAGGGAATGGACCCTGCGTGGCACGTGAAGGCTTGAGCTCTAGGAGCCAGAGGTCACGGCACGGCTCACAGGTGACCACAGGGGACCCCAGCCTTATTCTGGGGCACTGCCACCATCCTCCACGGGCTGTGACCCTGAGCTCCGTGCACATGGAAGATAGGGTTGGCCATCACGGCTGGAGTGGCCCCGGAGTCAGTTCTGCAGGCATGAGCCCAGTGGCCTCCACCCAGCTCAGAGCTCCGCCCCTGCACCGAGGCCCCTCTGGCGATCATTCTCAGCATCAGGTCACATCCGTTGCTGGGGCCTGGCCCTGACATTTTGACCCCTTTCCCACCCCCACCCCGCTGCTCGCCTGTCCAGCCGCACGAACATGCCAAGTTCGCTACTGCCACAAGGCCTTTGCATCTGCTGTTCCCTCTGTCTCAGCCTGTTCCTCACCTCACTAGAGCCAGGCGTCTCCTTACGGAGACTGTCCCTAGCCTTCCTGTCTCCACCACTGTGTCTTCTTCGGCACCCCGCTTCTTTCCACACGGTGTTTATGGTGATTTAAAAGCACCCCCATTTAGCACCTCTCCTTACCACTCTGGGAGCTCGCCTGTTGTGTCCACAGTGACCTCTGCATCACCCAGGCAGGCTGGGGGCCGCGAGCACCAGGACCCAACAGGTGCCGAGGGTCTGTGCGAAGCTGCTGAGTCTGCAGCGGGCCACACACGTACTCAGCGCGGCCCCTTCCCAACCGCAGGCCCTGCAGGCCAGACAGCCGGCCCCTGCACCGCCCAGGGCGCATCTGGGCCTGGCTTCGGCGCCATGTGGCCTCCTATGGCCACGGGCCCGTGCAGGACCTCAGGCAAGATGGCAGGCTCTGTGTGGGCCTCTGCGCCGCTGCAGGGATCCGCAGGGGGCAGACAGGCTAGTGGGGACTGCGAGCCAGGGCTGCAGCCTGCGGGAACAGGTCTCTCTCGGGCTCTGTGTTTCCTTGGCTGGGTGTCTGGCTTTGTCCCCTGGGGGAGCTGAAGGACACAGGAGATGGCCTGGGGGGCAGGGAGGCCCCCTCCTGAGCTTTCTTCTTGAGGAAACACACAAGTCATGCTTCCTGTATAAGATGTGACGTCTCAGAAAAGCGTAAAGAAAGGAAATGCCTCTAGAGAGAGTGTCCATGTGCTGCCGGTCCCCCTGGCCGACACGTGGGGTGCGGCTCTTCTGCATCCCCGGAGAAAGGTTCCGGCGTCTTGGGGTTTCCACCATCTTGGAGCACCTCTCTTCTTTCAGCCTGTGGCTGGGCTCCCCGACATGCGGTCAGGGTCAGGGTGCTGGGGGCTGCTTCCTGGCATGGGCAATGCCCAGACACCGCCCCCCGGGGCTCTCAGGCCTAGCAGGACACAGGGCCCACACTACTGGTTAACAGCACTGGCTCAGAGCGCGACCAGCATTGGCCCTGGCAGACCCTGGAAACTTGTCTGGAATGCAGATTCTCAGGCCTGCTGCCCCTCTGAGACCGAGCGCCTCGGTCCAAGACCCTCCGTCTTTATTTTGATCAGGTGACTGCGGCCCCTGAGAAGGGGAGACCCTACAGCATCTTGGGAATCCCCAAACCACTCAGCCCGCTGGGGCCTTCTGCTGCCCTCCATCGTCCTGACCCTGGTCTCTGGCACCGTTCATTCTGTCCATTGGACATAGGCTTCCAGAGCTTTCCCCGGGGGATGCTGGAGGGGCGGGGGGTGGGGCCCTCCAAGCTCATGTTCGTGCCCAGGGAGAGGAGGGTGAGCTGGGGCGCCGCTCTCCTAGGAGAGGATGGGGTGAGCGCGGCGGGTGAACGTGCGCAGCTTCGGGAAGGGCCAGAACGGATCCGAGAGGCGCGGGGCGCCTCGTGTCCGCCCCGCCCAGCGCCCCACCCCCACCCCCAGCCCCGCCGCGCTCGCCCCGCCTGCCAGCCGCGCCGCGAGCCCCGAGTGCGGAGCCCAGATCGAGCGCAGCGCGGGCACTTGGCTCCCGCCGCCGGGTGAGTGCCGCGCGCCCCTGTCCCCCCTGCTCTCGCCGGCGCCCCGCGCAGATCCCGGTTATCTCCCGGGGGTCTTACTACCCTGTGCGAAGCCCCGCGCGGCCCTGGTCCCGCGTCCCGCCGCCGCCCCCCGCCCGAGGTGCCCCCTGTCTCCCTGCGCTTTCCCTGCTTTCTCCCGGGGCTCCCCTGCCCTCCCGTGCGCTCCCCAGTCTCGGTCGCTCCGTCCCCGCTCCCTCCCTGGCTTCCCTCACCTTTGCTGGACCGGGTGAGCCGGCGTCAGGGCCGAAGCAGTGGGGAGACTCGGGCGGGCGGCCACTCTGCCCCCGCGCCTCTGCGGGGGCGCGACCTCCTGGTGATGGGCGACGCGCCTGGGGTGGGCTCGTTCCTTCGGAGAATGTGGCTTGGCGGGGAGGGTTGGGTGTGGGAGGCGGAAGCTGAGGGAGCGGGGCGCGCGGGGAAGCAGGTCCGAGGGCTCGTGCACACCGGGTCCGGGAGCGGCCCGCTGCGTTGGGGTCCGCTACTGCGCGCGGGGGGAGGAGGGCCGAGAACTGCGGGACGCGGGACGCCGGCGGAAGAGCCGGCCCAACTTGTAGGGGTCCTGACAGCGGAGCCCCCGCATCTCCAGTGCCTGGCAACAGTGCTTTCGTCCTCCCCAGAAGCCCTCCTAGTCCTTCCCCAGAAGGGAGCTCACCCCCTGAAAGTTCGCCTTGCGCAGCATCTCCTCACCCAGCGTCCTGTGGGGCCCTGACCGGTGCACCTGCCTGGTTCCCTGCCCCAGGCCCGCAAGGTGACTGGGGGTCCTGGGGAAGGAGGAGGGCCAGGAGCCCCAGCAGGCGGGATAGGGGGACGGGTGGGCCGAGAACAGTTTTCTAGGGAGGGGGAGGACTGGGGAGCCTCAAGGGGCAGATGGTTGATAGGGTCCATGACAATGATCCTTCACGGGCTCCCTGGTAAAATGACCCACATTTCCCAGACAGTGTGCAGGAGGCCGAACGCCGTCTTGGAAATCCCTCCCAGGGCCTGGACTCCCTGTGCAAGGGAGAAGGGGTGGCGCTGGCCAGCCTCCTGTTTGCTGAAACAAGCCAACCCACGCCCCGCTCCATCTGTCCTCCTGGGGAAGGCGCACCGCTCTGACCAGAGCTGCCTTTAGGCCCTTAGGGCGTGTTTGGGGGAGGAGGAGGAGGGGGTGACCATTGGTGGCAGGCCGGAGCCAGGCCCGTCGATGGGGGAGGCAGGCCTGGATGTGAGGGCTCCAGACCAGGCCCAGGCTTTGCCCCTGCCCCACACAAGTGGGGGGAGCTCCCAGGTGAGGTGCAGACCCCGGGGCACTGAGCCACTCCGGGCTGTTGCCTGTTGCCCTGCTGGCCTCCTGTGGGGCCAGTCTGGGAGAAGCCGGGCCCCATCCCCATCCCCAAGGTCCTGGGAACCCCCAGCGCCCTCCTCCCTGGAGCCCGGGGTGGGCCCCTTTTCCAATGCTAGGGAGGAGACGCGGGCTGCGGGGGGCAGGCCGCTGCCCATGGCAGCTTGCACACCTGGGCTTTATTTCACTGGCTCCGTGACTTTGCATCTGCTGGGGCTCAGAGAAGTGGGCCAGGGCGGGCAGTGGGCGGGGGGGGGGCGGCGGGGGGTGCTCCCCGAGCTGCGTCTGTGGGGACCTCTGGGCTGATTCCACATTGGTCCCCTCCGCTACATCCCCCACCGCGGGAGAAAGGGCCCCAGGGACAATTTTCCACGAGTGTAATTTCTGTGACTAAGAAGATTGCCGCTTCTGAGTAATGGCTCCTGCAGAATTATGTTCCCAGAGGCAGGCACGACCAGAGCGGCCTCATTTTGTTCTTTCCTGCTGTGCAGTCTGAGGAATTGGGGTGCTCGGGGGGTTGGCTGCACACCTAGGGGCAGGTTTCAGAGGAAACCCTGAGAAGCATTTTTAGGGTCAAACTCGAGTTCAGCTGCCCCGTGCCAGCGACCCGGGCCCCACGCCAGGGACGCATCTGAGCTCACAGCCGCCCCGCCCTCCACGGGGGGCTCAACACGTTGGGGGCTGCTGCTTCTTCCCCACGCAGCCCCCTGGGACCCACTCAGAGTGTGCTGAAAGCCCCTTCTTGAATGTTTTTTCCCAAAATGTGAGCAGGGGCCTGGGGCTCAGAGACGGGCAGGCTGATCTCCACCTGTGGGAGCAAGCCTGCGGCCTGCCCTTGCCTAAATGTCCCCAGAAGGCCCTCCTCCCAGCTGCGCACCCGGAGAAAGGGGGGCCCCCCAAACCCAAGAACGCCCCTTCCAACTCAGGGCGCTCCGGCTTTCTCTGGAATTGCAGCTGTCCCCAGAGTCCACACCTTGCCCTGTTTGAGTTCCTGTCCCTCACCTCACCTCTGGTCACCACATCACGTGGACCAGGACAAGCAAATCCAGCCCCACACGGGCAATGTCTTTCCCCCTCCTGCTGGGGACCCCAGCGTGATGACGTTCTCCCCGGTGCCTGCCTTCTAGACCCCACTCTTGTCCTGATCAGAGTTCTTCTGTCTGGGTTTCTGTCTTGTCTCCCAGCTGCCCTTCTCTGGGATTTTCTCCGCATCCTTGATGTGCTGTAGGCAGACTCCCGCCGCTACTTTATCTGTTCTCGTCCCTGGGGCTGCGTCGCGCTCTCCAGCAGCACCCAGGGCCCACCGCTGCCCGTACCCCCTCGGCAGCCTGCCACCCTCCCAGGGGTCCCCTCTGCACCGCTCCCGTTCCCCGATTCTCTCTTCAGCTATATCCAGACCCAAGCAGATTCTTGACTTTTGTGATTTTTTTTAAGTCCAAATGATTTTTCACACCCAAGAGTTGTAACTTTCAAAAATACACACTTGTTCATTTTACTTCTTAGACAGGAGCCAAATTTGTATCATAATATTTTTATCTGTGCCATATTGAGGATCCTACTCGTGCTTATTTAAATAGATCTTAAACATCCTTGTAGACACCTAGTGCTTTTATTCTGTCAGAAATGAAGCCACTGACCCATCTCCCCACTGTTGATTTCCTGGGGCACACGTCCTAGCGGTGCTTAGCCCAGTGAACTCGGAGGTTCGAGCATGTCTGCCTAGCGGGAGCGGAGGGTTTCTGTCTGGCGGTCACTGTGCTTTATCCTGGGCTCCCCGGCTGGTCTCACTCCAGGGCTCTGGGCCTGAGTGGCCCTGGCTGGGGCCCCTGGGGGCGCTGGGGTTCCCTACCAGCCCCCACCCCCTGTGCAACATGGCCCACCGGGGCGGCAGGCACCTGTGCCTCCTCCCCTCTCCCTCCAGTTGGTGGAGATGCTGATCTTCTCCTGAGCATCATCATTTTCACGAATCTCTTCAAACAGAAAAGAACAAAAACTGTATAAGGAGACGGGTGCGCCCATGACCTTGAACTGAGGCTGTTCACGTTCTCTGCTCTTTCTCTGCAAAGTCTCTCACATACCCCGTCCCAGTGGCTGGCCCCCACTCACACAAGAGCATTTCCTCCTGGTCGGTGGCACGGGCTGGGTTCTCTGTGCGTTCTCGGTGTTTGCTGGCTTACGGCAGGGCTGGAGGACCTCGTCTGCCCGTCCCTGCCCCACGCCCTCTGCCTGGGCCTTAACCGCTGCCGCCCATGGCCGTGGAGGTGACTGCCTGAGTGCGTCCCTTGCCCCTTAGATGAGGCCCCCAAAGTGGTTTCCTGCGTCCTTGGCCCAGAGAGGCCCTGCCGCGGTGGCAGGTCTGGGAAACCGACTCCTCTGGCCAGTCTGGGGGCTCTCAAGGGGCCGGTGCTCCTGACAGCCTGGTGGACGCTGGCAGGGCCCCTGTGGCCTGAGGTCTGCCTCCTCGGCCATGCGGAAGGCCTGGCACCCTCCCGATGACTCCAGGAGCTCACGCAGGAGAGCGGGGCTTGCAGGTGTGAGTGTGCCCGGCCAGCATTGCCTGGGCATGGGGGCAGTGTGCCCGGCCGCGGTCCCCTGTCTTCCTCTCACTGCCTCGTCCTTCTCTATCCATCCTGCGCCTTCCTCCGCCGTTGCTGGTGAGATGGGGGTGTGGCCCCAGCCCCCCAGAGGCCCGAGCAGATGAGGGAGGTGGAGGCCGCACGGCGGGCTGTCCTGGGGCAGACGGGGCGGTAGGGACGGTCAGGGCTCTGGAGGCCGTTGGGGCAGTGACAGATGATACGGTGTCGGCCCTCTGCTCCTTCCTCTCTGGGCTGGTCTTCCAAACCATTTGCTTAATGTGACTCCCGGCTGAGCTGGACATGAGTAATTGTTTACCCGCCGCGGGGGGAAGCCCGTGCCTCCCGGGCAGGTGGTGCCCCGGAGAGGAAGCACCCGGCCCGTTAATCGCTCTGCCTCCCTCCGTTTTCTCTGCAGAGAGGACGCGTCGTGCCCGTGCTTGCCCTGCCTGGCCCGCGGTGGCCACGATGGAGCCTCTGTTCCCCGCCCCCACACTGGTCAGCTGGGACTCCTCCTCAGCGGCCCCCGGCGTGGGCGGGGAGAACGGGACGCTGGCGGGGCTGGTGCCGTCGCCGGGGGCCCGCGCCATCGTGGTGCCGGTGCTGTACCTGCTCGTGTGCGCCGTGGGGCTGGGCGGCAATGCCCTGGTCATCTACGTGGTGCTGCGGCACGCCAAGATGAAGACGGTCACCAACATCTACATCCTCAACCTGGCCGTGGCCGACGTGCTGCTCATGCTGGGGCTGCCGTTCCTGGCCACGCAGAACGCCGTCTCCTACTGGCCCTTCGGCCCCGTCCTGTGCCGCGTGGTCATGACGCTGGACGGCATCAACCAGTTCACCAGCATCTTCTGCCTGACCGTCATGAGCGTGGACCGCTACCTGGCCGTCGTGCACCCCATCCGCTCCACCCGTTGGCGCCGCCCCAGGGTGGCCAAGCTGGCCAGTGCCGCGGTCTGGGCCTTCTCGCTGCTCATGTCCCTGCCGCTGGTGGTCTTTGCGGACATCCAGGAGGGCTGGAACACCTGCAACCTCAGCTGGCCGGAGCCCGTGGGCCTGTGGGGCGCCGTCTTCATCATCTACACGTCGGTGCTGGGCTTCTTCGGGCCCCTGCTGGTCATCTGCCTGTGCTACCTGCTCATCGTGGTCAAGGTGAAGGCGTCGGGCGTGCGTGTGGGTGCCCCGCGGCGGCGCTCGGAGCGCAAGGTGACCCGCATGGTGGTGGTGGTGGTGGCGGTGTTCGTGGGCTGCTGGCTGCCCTTCTTCATCGTCAACATCGTCAACCTGGCCTTCGTGCTGCCCGAGGAGCCCGCCTCTGCCGGCGCCTACTTCTTCGTGGTCATCCTGTCCTACGCCAACAGCTGCGCCAACCCCGTGCTCTACGGCTTCCTCTCTGACAACTTCCGCCAGAGTTTCCAGAAGGTTCTGTGCCTCCGCAAGGGCTCCGGTGCCGAGGACGCCGATGCCACGGAGCCACAGCCCGACCCGAGCGGCCGGCTGCAGGAGGCCACGGTGCCCACGCGCAGCTCCGAGGCCAACGGGCTCATGCAGACCAGCCGACTGTGAGGGCCGCGGGCGGGAGAGGGGGCGCCCAGCGGCGTCTGGGTTCCCTGCCGGGCAGAGCCTTCCTCCAAGATTTGGGGGCCCATTGAAGCGCCCCCACGATGGCCTGGATGCTCCGCATGGTGTGAGGCCCAGCGGTCTGGGGCGAGGTGTGGCCAGTCCTGCCTTGAGGTTCAGGATGTGAGGAAGTGAGCGGAGAGGCTGGGGTTCCCCGGGCCATGCTCAGGGCATCTTGACCTTCTCTTGCCCCTGGCCTGTGCCAGCCAGCCAAGCCGGGGAGTGACCCCCAGTGCGAGCTGGCGACCGCTTACCTCTGCCCTCCGGCCCCCCGCATCTCCTCACGTCAGCCCTGCGTCACCGAGTCTGGAGTTAACGAAGCCCAGATGTGCTGGGCTCCCCGGGCCCTGTAACTGTCGCCTCTGGGCGTGGCAGATAAGGGGGCAAAGTGGGGCACGGTCCTCAGGGCAGTGAGGGGGGCTGGGACCCCAGAGGACACATCTGGGATTGCAGAGCTCTGCTGCCTCCCCTGCCCCCGCAGTTGTGGTTGGATCCATGGGGGAGGGGCTAGCAAAGTGACTGAATGGGGGGCCGAGAGTCAGTCCCCAGGCTTCTGGGTCCTAGGGCATCAGAGAGGCCATCCTGGGGAGGGGACGGGCACTGGCAACCCACCTCTCCTTCGTCAGGGGCTGTGGCCTGGAGAGGGTGGGGGCAAGAGCAGACGAGGAGCCCTAGCAAGACAGCAGTGGGGGGAGCAGCCGCTTGGAAGGAGCTCTGTGTGGTACCAGCAAGTGCCAGGCCCCCGAGGAGTTCTGTGCTGCCCAGGCTCGAGGGGCCTCATCCACCCCCGGAGCATCACCCCGCCCACCCCCGGCCTGCAGCGGGGTCCTGGAGAAGGTGCCAGCCGGGGTCTTGCTGGGATCCCATGTGCTGTGGGCCTTTGTCCAAGTCTGGAAAGAGAAGGACCAGAATGTGGGGACTTGGTCCACAGTCACCCCGCCCCCCACCAGTCTAGACCGTCATGCCTGGTGCCACCCTGACTCAGGCCCCCTGGGTCTGCCCGGAGCCGGAGCCCTAGCCCACAGGAGGGGACAGGGAACAGGTGCGTGAGAAAGGCCCGGTCAGCACAGCCTGGGCCTCACCGACTCTGGAGAGAGGCCAAGGCCTGGAAACGAGACAGTGTAACGAGGGCGCTCATGTTTGACAACCCGATCTCCTGAATAAATTAGAGAATAAATGTTTGACTCTTTCCCAAAGCAAATATTGTCCCTGGAGCCGATCGAAGCTGGTGCGGTCAGAGAAGGCTGGGACGGGGGTGGGCCAGCGCCCGCTGGGTGGGGGAGCCCGGGCAGTCTGGAGCTCGCTGCGCCAGCGCCAACAAGCGGGGTCCAGGGAAGGGCCAGGTGTTCCCCTGGGGCCGGCCTGGGGAGGCCAGGTGGGCTTTCTGGGAGGTGGCATCAGGACGTTCTCAAAGGACGCAGAGGGAGTGTCTGATCCTTCAGGGCCTGTGGACCTGGGCAGCTGGAGCCCCGTCGGGGACCCCTGCCCCTGGGTGCATGGGGCCAACCAACTCCGCTGCCCTGTCCCTCGGGGCTGGGGCGGCTGCCGCGGGTGCGGCCACGGAGTCTCGCCGCTGACCAGACCCGCCCTCCCCCCACCAGGGTCCAGCACCCCAGGGAGGGAGGGTGCCCTGGGAGAAGCTGAGGCTCGTTCGGCTTGCTGCTCAGGCAGGCCAACCCGGGATTGTCTCAGAATGACTCTGGGGCCTGAGCAGATGGCTCGGAAATCTCTGCCCAAATCAATTTCTCCCAGTTGATTCGACATCGTGAGCTGCCTCCCCAGGGCTCCCCTGTGTGTGCACCCACACATGTGCTGAGGGCGCCTGCAGCGCCCGCTGGGTCCTGCCGCGCAGGGTGAGTGCGTGCACATGTGCGTGTGTGCGTGCGCGCGCTGGGGATGTCCCTGGAGACCCCCGGTAGCCCTGGAGCCCGGGCTCTGGGTCGTTGCTGGGAACGAGGCTTGGCTAGGGTGCACAGCCTCTGAGGCTTGGGTGCCGTGGGGCCTGAGCAGGAAGCAAGAGGACCAGACACCCCTGAACGCCTGTGGGGGCCAGGAGGTCGGCGGCTCAGGAGCCCGGGGGACACAGGCCTCCCACACCCGGCACAGGCTGGGGACAGGTGCGGGCGCCGTGGGGCCCCCACGCTGCTGGAAGCCCCGCATCCCCAGGCCCTGAGTGGGGGTGGGGCGGGTGACCTGCTTTATGGGCCCTCTCTCCGCATCGATGCGTTTTATTGGCCGCTGGGCTCCAGTGGCTCCCAGAGTGACGTTGCTCAGGAAATCCGGCCTGCAGGGGCAGGGTGAGGCTGCCTCCGGGAGGGGGGCCAGAGGCGGGAGGGCTCTGTTTGCCCGGCAGGGCGGGGCAGGGAGTGAGGGGTATCCCCACAGCGAGGGAAGCCCAGGCTGGCCACCGCGGCCCCAGCAGCAGCGTGGGGCCAGGAAGGGCCCAACCCCCTCGGGTGTCCTGAGGCAGGAGGATGGGCAGAGCGCGGGGAGACGCCAAGAAGGACCTCCCACAGGAGCCTGGGGGGCTCAGAGGGCTGTGATGTGCTTCAGGGGTGTCAGGGAGATGGGGGGGAGGATTGCGTCCTCACTAACCGAGAGCATGCCTCCGGTGTCGAGGGCACGGGACCTGGAAGGCAGCCGGGTCTGGGGGAGCGGTGCCCATCCCAGACACCCCCACGTCCCCTCCCTGCAGCCAAGCGCGCTGGTCTGTCCGCGCTCCTGGAAGGTGTGTGCTGAATGACCGGGAGGACACTGAATGAAGGGGGCTCTGGCTGCGCTGGGGGCCGTACCCCAGGTCCGCATCCCGGTCCCCACCTCCGCTGGGCTCTCAGTCCCTCCAGGCCTGCCCTGTCCCCCTCCTCAGGCTCCAGAGCCACAGACAGCACTGGGCACTGTGCGTTGGGTCCAGGGCACCGTCGGGCACTGGGGGAGTCCCAGTGAGGGCGTGGCCAGCGCTCTGTCCCTCAGCCCGTCTCTGCCCCCACATTTGCACCTGTGCTGGCGTCCACCTCCCGGCCCTCAGACCCCTGGTGTGGGATCCGAGGGCCGGTGGGGGAGGGGCAGGCGTGCCCCGGGGCGGGAGAGGGCACAGGTCCTCCTGCCGAGGGCTCCGTGGCTGCTTCTCCAGTGGAAGGAGATTGATCGCCGAGCAGTGGGGACTGGGCATGCTCTCTCTCACTCGACACCCGGCCTTGGCTCCCACTTCCCCGACGTTGCCCGGGCCTAGCCTGTCCGTGGGGAACAGGCAGCCAGCCCCCTCCACTGGGCAGTTTGGGAAGGCTTTAATAAACAGACGTTTTTCAGGGGTGTGACAGGGCTCTGAGAACAAGGAGGGGCCCCCCTTCAGCCCGGGGCAGGAGCCCAACAGAGCTGGGACTGTGGGCCCGACCCTCTCTCCACCCTGCCTCCCATACCCTGCTGGGCTCCCTATTGCCAGACACAGTCTGGGAGGCGGCAATGTGGCGCAGAGGGGTCAGGGTAAACCTGGGGAGTGGATATGAGGGAAGGGACATGCCCAGTGCCCCCCACCCGGACCAGTTTCTGGGGGCCATCGGGCCTGGGTTGAAGGGAATGCCAGAAGCTGCCCAGGGTTAGCCTCCAGAGCCCAAATCCCTGCCCACGTGGTACCCAGCCCGTGCTGTGCGGCCTCCTCCCCCCCCGACTCAGCGCCCAGCCGTCATACCACGGGGTCCCTGGGACCTGGCCGGGGTCCACCCTGTGGCTGGGGGTGCAGGGGGCTTGGGGACAGGGGTCCCAGGAGAGAGGCTGCCGTTGCCTGGAGCCTCTCCCTTCTGACACCTGGCCATGGCCTTCCGGGCCGCCTGCACAGAGGCTCTGTCCACATGTCCTCTGGGGCCACCCTGCCGGGGCCCCAGCCGAGCTGCAGCGTCCGCCTGGGTCCCCCGAGGGGCGGGGATGATGGCGGTGGCCAGGCAGCCTGGGAAGGGGGGTGTGTGGGCGCAGCGGCCCAGGGCCAGGATGGTTTCGCGCCTTCCCACACTGACGAACCGTCCCTCCTCCGCCCTCAAGCCTCCGTGTGTCTTGCTTTTGGGTTTCAGGCTTGAGGTCTGCCACCTTCACAGTCAGCCTGTCACTCGGCTACTTGGAAAATGGTTCCACTTCGGTGTTTAGATGGAGAAGTCTTTCTCCACCCACAGACGCACGAAATATATTCACGTACTCTTAGTTGTGGTAAAATACAGGTCATAGAAAGCGTGCCCCCTCCCCCATTCCCGGGGCATCCAGCACCGTCCCGCTCTTGTGGGACCGCGACCACGGTCCGCCCACCGAGCTGCTCCGTCTTCCCAAACCGAAGCTCTGTGCCCAGGAAACGCTGACTCCCCCCCGCCCCCGCCCCGGTCACCTCCGTGGACCGCCTGTCTCCAGGGGCCTCGAGAAGGGGCAGGCCACCGAGTCGGTCTTCCTGGGACAGGCTCGTCTGACGTGCTGTCCTCAGGGCCCACCCCCGGCGGGGCCCGCGCTGGCGTGGCCTGAGTAACCTTCCACTGTGCGGAGGGCCACGTTTTTGTCTGTTCGTCATCGACAGTGACCTGAGTGGCTCCCCCGTTTTGGTTGTTGTGGCTGCTGCCAGCGTGGAGGGGCTGTGTCCCACGTGTTTTCTGTGGCTGTAGGTCTCATGGCTCATTCACTCCCCTGGAATGGGCCTTAGCTCGTGAGAGACAAGTAACGTGGAGGCGTGGCAGCCCCCTGCCTCGTGGACTCAGTGGCCACTCTTGACCTCAGGGTGTCCTCAGGCTCTGCCACGGTGTTCACTGCTGTATCTTCAGACTCTGACTCAGTGTCTCCTAGGCTGGGTTAGAATATTCTAGAATCCTGTCTAATCCCTTTTCCAAGCTGTGTCTGGCGTTATTCCACAAAACTAAAAAAGTGGGTTTTGTTCCTAATAGCACGATCCGTGACAGCCCCCCGACACTTGCGCGGATACGCCGTGGTCCGTCCACACAGCGGGCCGGGGCTCAGCCACGGAGGGAGCGAAGCCCTGACAGCGTGGCCCCGGCTGGAGGACGTGATGTTCTGCGGTCGTGTGCGAAGAGCCACGTGGCGTGGGATTCCGTTTCTAGGAAACACCACGAAGAGGCAGTTCCAGGGACACAATGCAGACGGGGGGTCACCGGGGGCCGGGGGAGAGGCCGGGGCCTCCCTGGGGGACGAGAATGTTCCGGAGCTAGATGGAGCTCGGGGCTGTTCTGCGCTGCGGATGTGCTAATGCCACCGACTCGTTCACTTTAAAGTGGCCAAGGGTATGTTACGTGAGTTTCACGTCGGTTTTGTAAAGGGTGTTTTATTAGCGCCCACTGCTCTGCCAGGCCTCCCCGGGTCCCTGCCTCCCGCCGGGAGTCCCCACCGTGGTGCCCACAGCCCAGCGGCCTCTCTTGCTGCTTCTGCGGCCCCTTTCCTCCCCGGCTTCCCACGAGCTTGGGGCAGCCCACAGCCTCGGCTGCACCTCTGGCTTGGCCGCTTTGCAGATGGTGACTGTTCCCTGGGGCTCAGTTCCTTTTCTTAAAGTAAATGGGCCTGGAGGGTGCGTGTGGGCGGGGGTGGGGGTGGTGGCATCTCGTCCCGGACCCACTGGCAGCGTCTGCTGGCTGTCTCCCGCAGAGCCCACCGCCCGTGGCTCTCAGAGCACGTGGTGGCCTCCGCACCTCAGGGCCCTCAGACGCCCGTCATGGCCCGACCCACCCTGGCCTCCTGGGTCCCTCGAGGCCCTGCCGCCCTGTCCCAGCACCTGCCTGTCTGGGCTCCATGAGCAGCGGATTCAGGCCGTGAGGTTAGAGGGAATGGCCTCCAGGTTAGCAGACCCCCTAGACCCGGGCACCTCTCGGCCATGGCCACTCTGAGGGCCTGACCGAGGCCCTCGTCACCCATCGGCTGCTGGATGGGAGCCGAGGCCACAGGACGAGCTGGGCCAGCCTGGCCTGCTGCACCTGGGGCGTCGGGGTCCTGCCTCCAGGAGGGAGGGTGGGGGAGGCCAGGTCCTTCCAGCCCCTCTCACAGGTGCCCCTTTCCTGTCTGGGCAGCTTGGTCCTGCCGCCAAGCCCTCTCTGCCCGTGGGACAGCCCGCTGTGGGGACTACCTGGGGCCCCAGGACCTACAGTGTGCCCGTGGGGTGTGCCCACTGCTCAGGAGGCTCAGGACCTGGCCACAGGGTGGGCTGCGGGCAGGGAAGGGCCCCGTGTGGACGACAAAGAGGGTCCCAGCAGCCCCTCCCAGTGAGGTCCCCTTCTTCTGTCCAGGGCCCTACTTGAGGGCAGCCCAGCCCCTGGGGGACCAGCTCCCTGCGCCATACACACTTGAAAGGTCTACACATCCTTCCTGGGCCTCAGTTTTTCCGCTGTCCTTGGAGAGGAGGATATCTGGGATAGTGGTCCCTGAGGAGCCCCTCTTCCCCAGGCTGAGCATCACCTTCCCTGGGCCAGGACCAGCTGGGGATGAGGAGTTTATCTCATGCTGGGCGGGGTGCTCTTTGGGGGGGCCCAGGGTGGATGAGGACTGAGGGGACCCCACATCTGACGGCTGACAGCACCCACGAGGCCCCAGGTCAGCCTCTAGGGGCTGCTTCTGGTGCACCACAAGGCCCTGGGGCCTCCGCAGCCACCCCTGCCTCCTCCCGTGCTCCGGCCTGCAGGCTCTGGACCTCCCTTCTAGAAAGTTCCAACATCTCTTGCCCAGGGCAGCCTGCCTGTCGCTCCAGCCACCTCGCCACAGATCCGGACCTCCTCCAGCTCATGGGGTTCCACTGAGGCCAGATGCTGCTCTGGCCACAGCCTCCGTGGCCTCGTCGCCCCAGGATCCTCGCTCAGAGGGAGCTCTTCCAGGAGGAGACGTGGGGGAGGCCCCGGGAGGAGGCGGCGGGGGCGGGCCACAGGGCACAAGCCAGGGAATGACTCACAGCAGCCCCCGCCCTCCAGCTGCACCCCTGCCTGCAGCCCGAGGGGTCCTCCGTCCCCACCAGGCACCAGATTCCACCACCTCTAAGTACGAGGTGACTCTGCGGGGTCTGGGGCTCTCCCGGCCTCTGGGGTGCACCTCGAGGGGCAGTTCTCCTCCGCCATCTGGACGACGAGGGGAGGCTGGGCCCAGGGTCACCCCCGGACCCGACTCTCCCCCTCCGCTCCAGGACCACACCCTCATTCCTCTTGGTGCGGCCCTGTCTCAGGGCCTCGGCCGCCCGGGTACACCCCTGGGCTTCTGTGTGTTTCTTGCTGGGCTCGGCTCGCAGCAGGCCGTGTCTGCAGGAACTGCCCCGTCCGCCTGCCCCGCATCCGGCCGCAGGAGCTGCACACATGCGCCCCAGTCCTGGTGCCTGGCTCAGCTAGTTAGAAGCAGAATGGATGGCCCCGCCGGGAAGGCCAACCCGGAGGGCCTGGAGCTGCCCGCCCCCCCACCCCGGCCACAGCCCACCCGGCCCGCCGCATGCCGGTGACCACAGGTCTCCCTCCCGAATGTCTCGGCGTGGACGCCCCGTTTGCGTCCCCCCTCCCCTGGGGGCCCCAGATCTGTCTTGCTCTGGCCGCGTCCGTGGCACTCCGCTCCATCGCTGGCCACGTCCGTGCCCACACAGCGCTGGCTGAGGGGGGCGGGGTCCGGCGCCGGCGAGCGGGGGAGGGCTGGGCACTGGGGGGGGAAGGGGCGCCGGGGGAGGGGCCTAGAGCTCTGTGGCCGGTTTGACCAGGTGGCCACTGAATGTGATATAGAGGTCGCCGTGCCTGCCGTAGATGGCGTTGTCGCGGTCCCGCTGGAACATGCGCACCCAGACGGTGTCGCCGGCGGCCAGGGGCAGCAGCAGGCTCTGGGTCTGCAGGACGCCGCGCTCGCTGGGCTGCGCGTACAGCACGGCGGCCGCCCGCCCGTTGCACATGATGTGCAGATAGGTCTCCTTGTAGTTCCACGTGTGCACGTTGAGGCTCAGGATGTAGATGCCCGGCACGGCACACAGGAAGCGGCCGGACGCCAGGTGGAAGGCCCCGTCGAGGTTCACCAGCTCCGTGTCGAAGGGCACGGCCCGGAAGCAGTCGGCGCTGTGCAGGCCTTGCCGCCGGCCCACCGAGAAGGCTGCATGGGTGCACGACAGCAGGAGCCCGGCGGCCCCGCCTGCCCCTTCTGGCCCTTGCAGCCCCGGAGGCCGGGGACGCCCGGCGGGCCCTCTTTCCCACCCCTGCCGGAGGCACCTCTGACCCCTGGGTCTCCCTTCTCTCCTGCAGGGGGGCAAGCGGGAGCCAAGGGTCAGGACATGGGGTCTGGAGTCACAGGGGGCCAAGAGAAGCCACAGCCCCAGGCTTCGTGTGTGTTCTGGGGCTGAGCCGGCTGCCCGGTGGGGCCGGTTTGGGCGGCAGGGACGGCAGGGAGCTGCCAGAGGGTGGTCTTCCCGGGCTGCGCATGACGTGAGGCTGGGAAGTTGGCAGCTCTGGCTAAGCACGGCTACTGCCCAGCCGCTGGGATGGTGACTCCTGCAGCTGGCCTTCGTCCGGGGGGGCCTGGGGCCTCCCTCCAGCCTGCCCTGGAGGCTGCGCCAGGGGTGCCACCGCGGGTGGGATGAACAGGACAAAGGGGCCCTGGGCCCCCTTCTGCCACAGCCCCCTGCCCAGGCCACCTCGCCTCCCTCTTTCCGCACCGTTGGGAACCGGAGGCCAGTGCTCAGTGTCCCGCCCACGAGGACCCAGCTGCCTCCGTCAGGACTCTCCTGCCCCTCGGCGCAGGGTATCTTCGTGGGAACAGGGCTGGGGTGGTGCTGCCTCCCCACAGACACTCACCTTTGAGGATGGAGATGTCGATGCTGGGCTGCATGTGGGGCAGCAGCACGGCACACATGGCCGCCGGGCCGGGCCGGGCCGGGCTCCCACAGGCAGCCCCAGGAGGAGCAGGAGCCCGGAGCCTGCCATCCACAGAGCCTGGTGGGGGGGTGGAGGAGGGCAGTGCCTGACGAGGAGGGGCCCCTACTGAGCCCCGAGCCCCGCAGCTGCCTGGCTGTGCCGCTGTCCGGGGGAGATGGCAGGTGAGGCCAGGGGCCTGCCCGAGTGGGGAGAGGCCTGGCTGTGAGCCCCCTGGATGCTCACCACTAATGGACGCCTGGACGCTTTCCCTGGGACCATGAGGTGGCTTGGAACCCTCCAGGGCCAGCAGGGGGCCAGCTCGCACCCGCCCCTCCGGAGCCCCCAGCAAAGGAAGCCGAGGTACCGCAGGCTGTCCAAACTGGCATTGCCAGGCCCCTCCCCAGGGGCTGCTCTGGGGGCCTCCCCGGCCCTCCCTGCGGCCTTGACTCTGGGCGGGAACAGGCTCCCTAACAGCCTGCAGCCCCTGCCTGTGGGGAGCCTGCACCTGGCAGATTTAGGGGAGCCATGGGAGGTTCTGATTCAGCGCCCCAAGGCCGCCGCCCAGTGGCCAGCGGAGCCCTTGGGCTGCTTCACAGGGGGGCAGGGCCCCAGCACTGGGAGGCTGGGCTCGGGGGCCCAGGTGGGGTGCCGGCCTCCAAGAGGCAGTTTCTCCCCACATCCTGAGCTGCCAAGAGAGGGGAAGCAACTTGGGAGGCTCCCAGGATGGAAAAGATGTCTTTAATCCCCACCAGGCCTGGGTCTCCTGCCTCTGTCTCCCCTCCCCCAGGAGACCCTGCCTGGCCCACCCATGCTTCTCCGAGCCGCATCCGGGAGGCTCAGCCAGGGCAGAGCTCCTATGAGGGCAGGTGTGTGAGGTCAGGTCCTCCCTCTTCCTCATCGTGCACCCCTGCTGAGGAAAACACCGGACCTTCCTCCAGGAAACCCTCAGGGACGGCAACCCAGGATGAGTTTCTTCCTCTGGCATGGTGAGGGTGCATCCCATTCTCAGGCTGAGCTTTCTTGGAAGGGGGATCCCTTCTGCTTACCACCCACCCCCAGAGTCCAGCAGACCCCGTCCTCCTCGCTGTGCTGGACCCTGCAAGCCCTCGTGGATGCCTCCCGTGCAGGGACCTGACAGGACCCTCAGGGAATCCCACTCTGTCAGCAGGCCTGTGCCTGGGGTCTCTGGCATCATGGCCCCCTGGGCCTGCCCAGCAGCCGGTCTGGGCTGCAGCCTCCGTCCTTCCGAGGCCTGGGAGGGGAGCACAGACGGCCCCGTCCAAGCCCAGTGTGCCCGGGGTGTCGGTGAGGACCCCCACCCTCCCCCATGCTCCCCGTTACCGTTCTGCCGCCGGCTGCCGCTGCCTGCCTGGCTGTCTCCGGCGTCGCGACTGTGAAGGCCCGTGAAAGAGCCCTTTCATGCTCACCGCAGGCGCCCACGGCTTCCCCCGGATCATCCAAGACCAACAAGCCTTGGGCCAGCTTCAGGGCTCCTGGGCCGTGCCTCCCACCACCCGGCCTGCCCTCCGCCTGCCACCACCTGCCACGGGGGCCCCCGGGGTCCTCCGGCCTGCCCCTGTGCCGTGGATGGGTCTGGGGGCCTGGGCTGTCTGGGACTGCAGAGTGGGGGGCAGTTCTGTGGGCTGGCCATCATCCTCTGTCTGGGGTGCACACGCTTGGCAAGGAGGCAGGATGGACCTGAGGCCGGGTGGAATCTGGTGAGGGGCTGGAGGCCAACATGGGGGGCACAGCCCGGGGCCCCATGCCTGTGCCCCCATGCCTGTGCCAGGCCCACTGGCGACAGGGACACCCTCCCAGTCTCTCGCGGGGGAGCGCAGCGTCGGGCCAGGCCTGGGGTGTCGGTCCCCACCTCCTGCCGTGCCGTCCCAGGGTTCTGGCGTCCCGCAGAGCAGGTGAGCTTGGACGCCCGCGGGGGCTCATCGGCCTTCGCCCAGCCTTGTGGAAGATAAAAGGCGGACCCTGTGAGCCGCCCCTCCCCAGGCAGTGCAGGAAGGGGCAGCACCGGCTGCGAGTCGGAAGCTGAGCCCACAGCAGGGCCTGGCCTGTCTCCGCTCTGGGTCTGGACGGCTGGACACTGGGCCCAGGGACAGGGCTCAGCAGCTCGGCTTCTGGCTGTGGGGACACGTAGCCCCCCAGTAAGCACCCCCTACCCAAACAGCAGCCTGTGGGGGAGGCGGCAGACACGGCCTGGGGGACGGATGACCGGGGAGGGTCAACGATGGAGGAGAGGGGCGACGGGGACGGTGCTGCCTGTGAGGGCTCCCCAGGCAGGCCGAGGGGGCTCGAGGTGTGAAGGCCGCGGGCAGGGGCCTCACCGGCTGCAGCCGTGTCCTGCGCGGACGGCTCACACTGCGACAGGCGCCCAAGGCCCCCTTTGGGGACAGCTGTCTTCACGCCCTGTCTGCAGGTGGCACAGATGGAGGAGGGGTGAAGCCTGGGGCCTGTGCCCCGATACCCGGCCCTGTGGGGCCCCGCACCTCGTCAGCACATGGGGCGCGGGCGCGGCTCTGAGACCAGGCAGCTTCGCGGGAGGCACTCCACGTGACACACTGCGTGGCTCCTCTTCCCAGCACGGCAGCCCTGTGGAGCCTGAGGGCCCGGGGCAGGTGGGGGGTCCTGGCCGGCACTCCCACGCGGGCTTCTTGGGCTCCGAGAGAGGAGCAGAGGCCCGAGCTCTGCTGTTCCCTGTGCCCCGGGCTCAGTGTTCCCCCCTGTGAAATGGACACGGACGGGCTCCGCAGTGGTTGGGACATCTCCTGCGGTGGACGGAAGCAGGAAGAGCCCAGCCGCTGGGGTCTGGGCGGGTGCCGGCCATGCTGCTGGGCCCCAGTGTCCCTTGTCCTGAGCCTCCCCTGACAGCGGCAAGCACGGCCACGCCCACCGCAAGAGATGGCGGTCACTGTACATCCCTTGAGGGAGGGGACACTGAGCTAGATTTGCCCAGTATGTGGGGGGCACTTTAAGAAGGGCAGGTGTGGGGTGGAGGGCCCGGAAGGAACTCTGGGTCCCCAGAGTCTGGGTGGGTCCTCCGGCTGCAGAGTGTTCACTTGGGTGTGGGTGGTCAGCAAGCGCTGAGGGGTGACTCAGCGGGTGGCGGGAGGGCCAGGACAGAAATAGCCTTCCTCAGCCACGCCACCTGACATCTCCGTGACGACGGGAGCGCGGCTGAGCGTCATGGCCCCATGGGTCAGCAGCCCCCAGAGAGCCACAGCGTCACCCGTCGGGGGGCTGGGCTCCCTCCCTGCCTCTAACCTGCTGCAGCCCAGGAAGGCGACACTGACCGCTGACTCGAGCCCGGCGGGGGGGGGAGGACCAGATACCCCCACGGCCCCCAACGCAGCAGCAGCAGCCCTAGCATGGGGGTCCAGGGAGTAGGCCAAGTGTCCATCACCACCGACCTCACTAAAGGGGACCGTGCAGAGGGTCCTGGGAGGAACGGACGGGGGCTCCAGACCCAGGCTCTCCGCAGCTGAAGCTGGAAGGCTCCACAGACAGGGAAATCCAAGGAACCCAGGGGATACCCGTCTGTGCCGGGGCTGCTCTGGGGCATCAGGGCGCTTGCAGGGGGAGCGGGGAGGGGGGCGACACTGCAGCCCCTGGAAACTCCTCCCCCCCACCCCCACCACACTCGCCCTGCCCAGCACCCCGTGACCCCGTCCCCAGACAGAGCCTCCCACGGCGCAGACCCAGGGTGCACTGCACTCCTCCGGCGGCTCTGGTGGCCTCGGGGTCCCAGGTCCACAGCTGTGTCACTGTGAGCCCGCAAGGATCAAGGTCTCTGTGGCTGCTGGAGAGCCCCAGGCCATGAGCCTGGCCGGGTGGTGGGGGTCAGGACTCTGGGAAGACGTCTCCCCACTCCGTGGTCAGTTGGGGCATCCCTACAGGGGCGGGTCTTCCAGCGCCCCAGCACGGGGCAGCCCGAGACGAGTGCCCAGCTGGCAGTCCCGGGGTGTGTGCCGTGCCCTCCCCGCCCGAGGGCCCCAGCCCACCAGGGACACAGTGAGCTGCGCTCAGCCCCCACCTCGCCCTCAGTCCCCCGCCCCCCAACAGCCACCACGGGGCGGGCGGGGCTGGACGCTCCCCCGAGTTCTGTTCCCGAGCCGCCCTGTACGGGCACACAGCGACTGGACCCTGTGCATCGCGGCTGGGGCGGGTGCGGTGACGGGCCCCTCCTTGCACGGGGCCCTGACATAGAGCCTTGGACAAGGGCCAAGGGATGGTGGGTGGCCACCATGGGAGCCCTCGACCCACCATGGCCCAGCCCGGCTCACCCACTGGTTAAGGAGAGGCTGGACGGGGACCTTGGCTACCCAAGGTGACCGAGGTGCCTGGGAGTGGAGGGCGCCCCCCAGCTCACTCACTGCACGCTCACTGTCCTACGCCCTGCCTGGCACCCTGCAGTGGACGCTCACAGGCCCGGACCCTGTCCCTCGGGCAGAGCCAGCCAGCCACACAGGGACAGTGTCCAGGGCACACGGAAGAAAAAGCTGGAGTTTTGAGCATGCTGGGGTGACAGGAGCTGTGGCTTCCATGGTGGCGGGAGGGAACGCCGCCTCTGTGGGCCTGCAGGCTGCTCAGGTGGGCCGGGGGACCCTGTCCGAGCCTCAGCAGGCTCGGAGCTGCTGGGGAGGGGGTGCAGGCCACTAGATGGCAGTGAGCAAAGGTGGGGTCTCTGTGGTCCTCTCCAGGTAATCGGGGCCTCCCCGGGCAGCAGGAACTGCCCAGGCAAGGATTCCGAGCCGCCACCTCCCACGGTCTGTAGGCAAAGCCCACTTGCCCAGGCTGCGGCACCTGGGCCCCGGCCAGAAGCACACCGACAAGCAGGAAGCTAACATGCTCTTTACTTGAGGGGCTGGGGGGCCAGCCCCAGTCACTGGTAGCCGGCCAGCTGGAGGACGGTGGGGTAGCGGGCGCGGGGGGCCATGCACTTCTGGCGGTCGATGAAGAGGCTGTTGGTCTTGACAGCCAGGTCCTTCTCCAGGTTCATGCGCGTGTCCTCCAGGTTGCGTAGCGACTGCTCCGCTTCTAGAAGCTTCTCCTTCAGTGCCGCAAGGGACATGTTCAGCTCCTCCACCTCGCTCACCAGCCTGCGGGGCCGGAGAGGAAGGTACGCGCTGGGGCCTCCAGGCTGGGAAGGGCGAGGCCCGGGAGCGCTGGCCAGAGGAGGACCCTAAAGTCCCAAAGGGAAACCTGCTGGCCGGGTAGGCCCTACGGCATGAGGGAGACGGCGCGAGTGTGCCCTCGGACTGCAGCCTCACGGGGCCACCGCCCTGGGCCTGAGCTGGGACTTCTGCAGCACCCCCACCCCCCCAGTCGGGAAAGCCCGCATGGACGGCACTGTGTAGGGCTGAGCTCAGTGCCTCCCGCAGCAGTTCCGGGCAATGCCTGGGGAGTGCTGAGGCTCCTGGGTCCCTGTGTTCCTGGCCTGGTGGCAGCCTGGACAGACCCCTGGCACTGCCCAAGGCCCTGGTCCCCTGCATGTGCTGAGGGTAGGGACCGAGCGATGCCGGGTTGTTCTGCCGACAAGGGCAGCTGGGACTCCATTAGTTAGAAACACTAGAGACACGATCCCACCTCGGCTTTGAGCCTGGGCCAGGGGCCACCCATGCCATGGGGGTCTGGATGGCGGGCCCGAGGCGGTGTGGGCAGGGCAGCCGGGGGTCTTGGGGGCTCAGCCTCTCGGACCCTGAGATCCCTTGCGGGGAAGACTGCACAGCGCGGGGTGAAGCAAGTGCCGCACTGTCCCTGACACGTAGTGTCCCTGACACGTAGTCCCGGGTGGGGTGGGGCACAGGGACGCCTGCGTGTGTGAGCGCTGTGTTTCTGCGGCAGCCTGCAGGCTTCAAGGGGCAGGGTGCTCACGGGGCCCAGAGGCCAAGGGAGGCCCGGCTGCGGGGGAGGCACCTGAACTGGGCGGCATCCCGGCACAGCTCCACGTTGGGCCTGTGTGAGCGCTGGTAAAGACGGGTCTCAGCCACCTTCAGGGGCGCCTCCTTGTCTTTAATGGCCTGCTTCAGCGTGGCGATGTTGTGCTCCTGGTCCGTGATCTCCCGCAGTGTCTGCACACAGGACAGTCCCTGGGGGTGCCGGCGTGGCCCCCACCCCACCCGGGGCCCTGGCCATGGACTCGAGCGACGTATGGAGGCAGGAAGATGTATACGGCCACCTCAGCCCTGCCAGGGCACCCAAAGGGCTGGGGTGGGATAGCAAAGCTTGTCGTCCTGCAGCTCTGGCCTGAGCCTGCCCCCCCTGCCCCGCCCTGCTGGTCCCAAGGCCCCCCGACCGTGGTGAAGAACTGGAGGGATGTGGCGGGACAAAGGGCACCCAGAGAGCCCGGGGTCAGAGCCCTACCAGGCCCGGCCACCTCCTGCCACCTTCCCTCTTGCTCATGCCTGACAGCCATCCCCAGTGTCACCTGGTTTTGTGTTGGCTTAGTGAGGGCCCAGGGAGGAGTGGGTGCCTGGAGCCTGGGGTCCCTCAGGATGGACAGAGGAGGAGGGCCTCGGACCAGACCCGGTTGCCACCAAGCCAGGGGCGGGGCGGGGCCACAAGGAGCTAGATCAGGGCGCGGGGGCGGGGCGGGGCCTGATGGGGCGGTACCTGGGCGGGGCCTGGGGCGGGGCGGGGGCGGGGCGGGGCTTCACCTTGTGCAGGTGGTTCTGCAGCTTGTGCCTTGCGTCCTCGAGCTCCTCACAGCGGCGCCCGAAGGCCAGGTTCACAGCGTCGCACTGCAGCCGCAGGTCCTCGGCCGTGTCCCGCAGGATGCAGTCGATGAGCACCCGCAGGTTGGCCGAGGCCAGGCGCTCGCGCTCCGCGCGGTACAGGTTTTCCTGGGTGAAGCGGGCCCACGTCTCCGGCGTGGAGGCGCTGCGGGCAGGGACCGGCGGGCGCCTCGGTCGGTGGGGGCACTTGCCAACGGCTCCGGCCCGCCCGGCCCTCCCGCGCCCCCGCGTCCCGAGACCACTGCGCGCCAGCACCCATCACCACCCCAGCGCGGCCCCGCGACCCCCGCACGCACTGGACCCCGCGTCCCTGAGCCCGGCTCGCGCCCCCGGCGTCCCGGTGTGCGGTGGCTGCGCGCCCCCTGCCAGCCGCCCGCGGAGCTGCAGGTAAGCCCCAAGGCCCCGGTGAACAGGGTGGTGCGGGGTGCCGGCGCAGGGGTCCTGCTCGCCTGCGCAGCCTGGGGGCAGAGGAGCGGCACCAAGGGCCTTCGGTGTGGGGGCGTCAGGGGCGCGGCGTCTGGGGGGGTCCCTGGGAGGTGGCCCACCTCTCCTCCAACTTGGCGGAGTGCGGGTGGAACTGCACCTGGGTGCTCTGGCTGTGGTAGAGGGCGCACGTCTGGTCGATGTTGTAGGCCTCCACCTTGTCAGACCAGTCCATCTCGCACGTTTCCTTGTGCTGGCGGTTCAGCCTGGGGCGGGCAGGGAAGGTCTGTGTTGGAGGGGGACACTGGGTACCGCCCCCCGGGAGCAAGCACACCCCCCTTCTCCACTATGAACCAGGCCACCTCATCTGTCCAGGACAGGGGTCCTCGGGCCACCCAGGCTCGCCCTGGCCAACAGCGTCCAGGAGCAGCTTCACCGGGCCCGGGAAGGTTGGCCTGAGTTCTGGACGCCCAGGCCCCCAGGCCACGCAGGAGTCTGTAACCCCACCCATGCCCCCACCTGCCCCATCCTCCTGGCTGAGACCCGGGACAAGCCCCCCCTCCCTGAGACTCCCGGCCTGCTCAACTCCCTGCCCAGAGCCAGCCCAGGGTGAGGAGATGGGGCGGACATGGGACCACTGAGACCCACCGGATCTGGTTCACGGCCTGCATTATGGTCCTTTTCAGGAGCTCCTGAATGTTCCGGATCAGCTCAGCCTCCTGAGGGAGAAGACCGCACTCCCTGGTGAGGATGTGAGGATGGCCAGGCTGGTGTGGGCCCACGGTCAGCCCCTGCAATGCCTCGGCCCCCTGGCTGGGTCACCCTGGGCCAGACGGGCAGCTTGTGGACCCCTGTCTCTTTGCTGGAAGACTGGAGGGTGAAGCTCGGCTCTTTCTCATTGGGTTTGTTCTGGGCTTTTGAACATTCTGTTCGATGTGGCACGGTGCAGGGGGCTTGTGCCGGCCGCTGCGACCGTCACCAGAGGCAGCTCCCACGCACCTGGGCCCGAGGGGCCATCCCCGCAACCTGCCCGGGAATGCTGGCCAACAGCCCCTTGGGCCCCTGGCCGCTGGCAGCCTTCAGGGCCTTGGGCTCAGAGAGGCGCTCTCTCCTCCACTGAGCTTTCAAGGCGACCCTGTGGGTCTTTCTGTCCCTACCACAAACAGCCCCCTGCCCCCATTTGGATTTCTACCACCATCAGGCTCTAAACCTACATATGTCAGGGTCTGTTCCCTGGGTCTCCCTCCCAATACCTGGACCATGGTTGGTGTTTTCACATTGGGAAGGTGGGGCAAAGCCTGGGGAAGGGGGAGGGAGGAGGGGCCTTGGCTTAGGGCCAAGGGGTTGCAGCCAGAGCCCTGGAAGTCTGTTGAGCAACTGAGTGTGGGGGTGAGGTGGTGAGAGACCAAGGAGCGGGTTGGGGCTGGGAGAGGGGAGGGGTTCAAGGTTCTGGGGCGAGCTCAAAGCGTGCAGGGAGTGCCCTGAACCACCCAGGAATGCCCGCAGCTTGCGGTTTACAGGCACGGTCCCCAGGCTCTGAGAGGGGCCTGGAGCAGAGGGCTGGCCCGGGTCATTCCCCGATGCTGTGGGGCTGCCCCAAGGAGAGGCCCTGCCAAGCTTGGAGTGGGGAAGCCTGCTGGTGGTATGAGGGGGGCTCCATCTCGCCCTCAGCCATCTGCACCTGAATACTGGGCTGGGCCTGGATTTCCAGCACAGCCTGGGGAGGAGCTGCAGTGCGATGGGCCTTCGAGAGCTCAGGTTCAGGCTTAATTCGCATGACCTAGAGTGACCCAAGGGGCTACCCAGCATGAGCCAGGACCCAAGGGTGACTGCAGGGCCACCTCTGGGTGCAGGCGCCTCCAGGACCTGATTCGCTGGCCTGGCCTGCACCCCGGACTCCAGGCAGCCCCCCAGTGGGCTCAGCTCAGGCCCGCCCCACCCACGGGCTGTGTGCCAGGGGGCATCAGGGCCTACAGGTGGACCTGGGCAGACCCCTCCCTGCCTCAGTGGCCTCTAAGTGTCCCATCCTCAGGCAAATGTCCCCAACACTGTCCGGGCGTGAATTCTGTACCCCTCAGCCCAGATGGAGCCATGGATATGGGACTGGGCTGAGCTTATGTGAGGTCCAGCACCAGCCCCCATGCCCCAAACCCGTGCACTGGGACCTGCCCCCACGCCATGGTGCCCCCAACCCGGCAGTCCAAAGTGTGGCTGAGCCTCGCCCAGGGTCCACTGTGAGGACTGAGCTCTGGGAAGGTCAGCCTGGGCACCCTCCTGGGGTCAGGGACGCCACCTCCATCCTGCATGGCCTGCGCCCTGGCCCCGCCGACCCAGCCCGTTGTTGGGCCCCAAGCTACAAACAGAGCCGGCGTCTCTGTGTCTGGGTGTGGACCCTGGCGTGTGCTCTGCACGTGTGTGCCTGTGCTGAGAGTCACATGTTCCATGTGTTCCTGTGTGTGCAGAGGGGCGTGCGCCCTCCCAAGGGGGCACGTGGGAACCCCGCGCCCTGGAGGAGGGTGAGGGCCGCCGGGCCTGCGGCTCCCGGGGAGCACCTTCAGCAGCTCCGTCTCTACGCAGTCGCGGACGAGGTCGGGGTGCTGGCGGCGCTCGCGGCACTGCAGGCTATCTATGGCCATGGAGAAGGGCACGGCGGTGGCGTCCAGGGCGCGCTGCAGCCGCTGCTTCTGGGCCAGCAGCAGGTCAGTCTCGGCGTCCAGCTCGCTCACCTCGTGCTGCAGCTCCGACTTCCAGCAGTGGGTGTCCTGCAGCCCTGCGCCCACCTTCCGGGTGGAGTCCTCCTGCGTGCGCCGAGCCAGCGCCTCCGTCTCGGCCACCAGCTGCTGGCTCTCGTGGCGCTGCCGCTCAGACTGGTCGCGGTCAGCGAAGGCTTGGTGGTAACGGGCGTAGCAGTTCTGGAACCATTCGTCCACCAGGTACTTGGCCGAGCAGAAGCCGGCGGTGGCCAGGCCCGAGGACGTGTAGGCGCCCGTGTTCCGGGCCACGTCGTACAGCTTCTGGGGCAGCTCGCAGGCCGGCACCGTCTGCGGGGCAGGCTGCTTGGTCAGGAGCACTTCCGTCTGCGCCATGGTGCCGCCTCCCCTGCTCCCCTGTGAGAGACGTGAGAGAGAGACGTCAGCGGGCAGCTCCCAGCCACTCCGTGCCCAGCAGGACACTTCCGGTCTCCCAGCAACAGGTGCACACAAGCCCTCCTGTTGCTGGGCAACAGGCCCCCTCCCCTGGAGGCTCTCTTAAAGGGCCAGGCAGGCCGCAGCCCACCAGCCGTCCTGGCCCACGTGTGGTGTCTGCCCATGTCCCCTGCTCATCTAGCTCGTCCCGGGAGGAAGTCCCCCCGGACACGCGGCGCGGTGGACTTGTCTTTGAACGGGGTTGAATTCAGGCTCAGGGGATACCTTGGAGCCAGACCTGCACATCTTCCCCACACAGGTAGAAGCAGATCCCGACAGTGTCCCCACGGCCACGCAGGGCCAGGCTCATGGCCTCGGCGGCAGGAGCAGGGAGGACGCCTGCCCCCCCTCCCGGTCGCTGCCCATCCTGGTCTCCGCAGCCACTGAAGCGCCAGGGGCAATGCCCAACATGACCAGCAGAGGGCAGCATTGGCTGCAAAATGTTCAGCGGAGGGGGCGGGACAGTGGCTGCGGGGAAGGGGGTCTCTCCTCCCTCCGTGGCCTGCCCCCCACCCCACCTGGGGCCTAGCTGGCCTTTCCCAACCCCACGCCTCATGACCCTCCACGTCCCCCGCTGTCCCCTCCCCCCCAGGCTCGGCCTGGCTGTGCCCCCTCTTGGGGCTGTGCACCACCTCACCCACAGTAGTGCTTCATAAACGTGGGCCTCAGGGACGGTCTCCCCAGATTTCCCCAACCGAGACTGAACCTGAGCTTGTCCTCAAGGGCAAGAGGTCACGGGGGCCTTTCTGTGCTTCGTGTCTCGGGCCGGCACGGCACACACAGGCCCCGCTCGGGATGGGGCCCAAGGGCACACCGCTGGCCCCACCTTTTACTAAGACCCCCATTTTCACACAGCGTCTTTCCTCTAAGGCCAGAGCTGCCCAGGGCGCGTCTCCCAAGGACCTGCGGGCCCCGGGGGCTTGCTGAACGTGGGCCAGAGCCAAGCTCAGGAGACCCTGGGGCCGTGGCAGGACGTGGCGCCCGAGGCGGGTGCTCCGGGGCGGCCAGGCCCCACAGCAAGGCTGGTCCACAGGACTCGACTGGGTGCCCTTTGGGGGGCTGCCCCCCGCCCTGGACAGTGGCAGAGGTGAACGTGCCGTGGGAAGATGGCTGGTTGGAGTCCGGCTCTGCCCTCGTCTGCCCCGCGGCTGGGCAGGTGGTCCCGGGCCTGCTTCTCCCACTGCTGAGGGGGCTCACGTCGTCTGCCGCTGGGGCCGCTGTGGGTGAACGGCTGGCCCAGGGCCCAGTGCTGGCAGTGAGCCACACTCCCCTGGCCGCTTCCCGGCCCCCGGCCCCCGGCCCCCCAGCCTTGCGGGGTGTCTGGGCTTGAATCCTCAGGCTGATTGCCAGTGTTGGGTTTGAAGTAGAGGCTGATTGATACGCAGGCTTATTGGATTTGTTTCCAAATTGCATTTGGGATGAGAAAATTGAGTCTTGGGACACATCGAGGTACTCGCCTGCTGCCCTCTCCTCTGCCGTGGTCAGACAGTGGCTTGGGATCTGCCATGGGGCAGGGAGGCCCTGAGGCCCCAACCATCCCTCCAGAGTGTGCTTGTATGCCCCCAGGGACAGGGAGCTCCCTTCCTCCCAGGGCCACTCTGGAGAGGGAGGCAGAGGACGGGATGGCAGAGTAACAGTGCCCCCCAAGTGTTCCCTGGGGCCTGTACGTGCACACGGCCCTGGGCCGCTCCTCTGCCCATGCACACAGGGACACTGAGTCATGGCCAGCACCCCGGGGTGCAGACTGTCCCCCCACCCCCGGGCGGGAGGGAGGAAGAGCATTCCCCCTTCTCCTGGTCGGGCAGTTCGGAGTGTGAACGGGGCCCGAGGTTCCAGGAAGGGAGGCCCAGAGGGGGAGGCCCTGGGCAGCTGGGGAGGTCCCCTTCCCTGCGAGGGGTGAGGCTGGGGTGCCGCAGGAGGGGACAAGGAGATGAGGGTGGGGGCAGACATGCCGGAATGGAGCGTGGCTGCTGCCCGCGGCCCGGCTGCCCACCAGTCAAGGCCCCGCACCGCGTCTCTGCGCTTGGCATGAGGGAGGCACACAGTGGCTGCAGGCTCAGCCCTGCTCAGCCCTGGGCCAGTCCCCCTACCCGGCCCCGGGCAGAAGGCGGGGACTCAGGACCACAGATGCTCCCCTGTTCACCCTGTGCCCAGAGAGGGCACCGTTCACTGACCCGAGTGGGGCTCGGTCCCAGGCAGCAGTGCCCCCCTGCAGGGCTCGGCCCAGGCCCTTGCCTCCTTGAGGCACCATGACCCGGTCACCCAGGATGTCCCCAGCACTGTGGCCTGGCCCCGTCTGTGACTTGGGGGCAGATCTAGACGGCAGCACTGGACACTACACGGACTATGCCTCAGTTTCCCCACCTGTGAGCCGAGGATAAGGGTGTGTGCCCATCCTGGTGCGCCTGACCCCGACCTCCTTCATCTGTTCCCAAGGGGTCTTTCCAGGGCACAGTCTGTGGTCTGTCCTGAGCGCCCACCCAGAGAGGGGCACTGGGCGCTGGGAGCTGGGCACTGTGCCCCTTGCCCTCAGGCCCTGCGTCTTGCAGAACAAGCTCCGGAGACGTCCGAGTTAAGGGGATTTTGGAAGATGTCACGAAGCAGCAGGGTATGGACCGGAGCTCGGAAGCAGAGGAGCACCTGGGAGAGGCCCCGGGGCGGGCTGGGTGGGCCGGCCAGCTCGCGTGCACCCAGGGGCACTCAGACCGCTCCACCTGTCTCTGGTTCCAGAACCTTCCCAGCCCCCCGCATGGAAACGGTCCCCATCATGTCCCCCCCACCGCTCTCTGGATGTGCCCTTTCCGCCCGAGTCGTGAAGATGCGACGGCAGGAGGAGTGCCGCCAAGCCCGCCGTCTCCAGGCGCGTCCACGGGGCAGGGCAGCGGGCAAGGGGCTCTGCTCCTGCCCACGGCCAGGCGGTACCCAGGGCACAGGTGCGCCAAGGCCTGCTGGCCGTGTGTCCTCCAGGGACAACCTTTTGGCTCTCGTGGGCAGAGCTCTCGGGACCTTGGGGGTACACGTTTTTCTTTGAACAATCATTTTCAGCCATGTGGGTACGTTCGTATTTTTGTCCCCCAGACACCCCTCGGAGACTCCCAAAGCCTATGACCAAAAGCAGCGAGCAGTGGGGGGCCCGGACCCGCGGCCACCCCCCGCCCCGCCACCCCGGGCAAGGCAGAGCGGGGCCGCCCAGCCTGTCTGCACTGCGGCCTGGCCGAGCAGGTGACCTTCCTAGAAGCACTTTGGCAGGTGACCTGGACAGACCCAAGCCACCCCAGTCCCTCCATGCCTGCCCTCGGACATTCCATTTTTCAAAGGAAAGGGAAATGTCACTGTTCCAAGCTACACAGCAGTGAGATTTATAGTCCGAGCAAAGACGGAAGAGGCTGAGTAACCAACGAACAGGCCAGAGAACCCCCGGGAAGTCTCGGCTCCGCAGCCCTGGGCCATCTGGGGTTTGGACGTGGACGGATGTTGCCTGAGACATGAGCACGAGACTGTTTCTTCCCTAAGACGTGGAGCACAGAGCCAGCCTGGGCTCTAATTACCACGTGATGGGTACAGGCTCTGCTTCCCATAGGGAGTGAGCTCCTCGTCCTGGGAGGAGTTCAAGCAGCCACTTGTCAGGATGTGGTGGAGAATCCTGGAACAGGACAGGCCTTCCATGATGCCTGAGAGAGCTCAGGCTCCTCAGTCCAAGGATGCCATGCAGAGAAAGGGAGGGCTCTCTCTACTCTGTATCAGAGGTGAGTCCCAGGGACACTCCACCCGCTGGACTCCGCCTGCCCCCCCCAAAGAATGGCAGAGGCCTCACGGACAGTTTGGGGGAGTCCAAGCAGCTCATGGAGCCCCCTCCATCCCTGCCAGGTGTCTCCCCACCCATGTCCCGGGGACTTGGGCCCCCTGCAGCCGTCCTGCACACACGTGTTCCTTGTTCTCGTGAAGCGTGGCCCCACGGGCCTCTGAGAAAGTCCAAGCAGCTGGGAGGGAGCAGGGAACGAGCCTCAGGTGCAGCGTACCTGTCTTGTCCCTCTTAAAGACACCTGGGCACAGACGCAGCAGCGAGGCACGGCGCCGGGAGGCTGGGCGCCCACGCTCGGCAGCCTGCCCACTCTCTGTGCCTGGTCGCTCCTGGACCTGAGCGGCAGCGGGTCTGTCTCTTGTGCCCACTGCACCGCGGCCAGCAGGGCACGCGGGGGCTGAGACCCGGGGCTCCCAGGCTCGGGCTCCAGCTCCCGTCTCCGCCCCCTCCCCCGGCGTGTGGGCAGGTGGAACTGATCACGGAGCCGTGGGGCTCAGAGCTGCGCGCGGCCCTCCTGCCTGCACCGGGCCTGGGCCCCACCCGTCCCCTGCAAGCCCCCCTCGGCCCCCTCCTGCGCCTGCCGGGCACTCCTCTGGGGTTGCTGTCGGGTCCCCAAGCACAGATGAGGAAACAGACGCAGAGCTGTGAAGTCACCCCAAGCTTACACAGCAGGGACTGGTCAGAGGACCGGAAGGCTCTGGAAGCTTGTCCCGGGGCTGAGGCCGGGACTGCTCTGGGCACAGCTGTGGGGGCGTCCTGGGGGCAGAAGCTGCGAGGGGCTGGGGGGAGAGGGGGACGGCGTGCGTCAGACCTCGCCAGGAGCCGCCGGCCGGCTACGGGCTGCCCGCGTTCCCCATAGCATGTCACTCCGCTTCGGTCTCCAAAGTCAGTTTTAGGAGAAGGTTCCCATCAGGAGCTTCAAGGCAGAGTTTTCAATCAGGTTTCTTTCTAGAAAATGAGTCTCCTGCAGCCGTGAGGCTCCTTGTCCTCATTGACCCCAGGGGCTGAGGCCAGAGCTCAGCTCTAGTTGGGGGAAGCTGCAGAACCCGAGGTCCCAGGTGGACCCCAGTCTCCATGAACCTGATGGGGGGGTCCCTGTCCCCTCCACTGGGGCCGAGGACCCAGCCTGGTACTCAGGGAGCTGGAGCCAGACCCCAAAGTTCCTCTACTCAGCAGCAAGCAAGGGGAGGCCCCCGATGGCCCTGTGTCCCGGCTCAGGTGGGTGACACAGAAGTGACCCAAGTCCCTCATGGACAGGGAATTCAACCAGTTCTGATTTTCCCCCTTCTCTATCCCTGCCAGAGGTCCTGGGATCCTCCCTGCCCCTCACTGAGGATGTCATGGGGTCCAGCACAGTCCACAGGGGACCTGGGGCAAGACAAGAAATAAACCTTTGCTGTGGGAAGCCAACGAGATGACCGGACCTGTTACCCTGAGGAGACCCGGCCCATCCCAACTGACTCGGGCCCAGCCAGGATTCAGGTCATCCTGGCTTCTCACACCCACCGTCCCCACAGTCCTCTCCTCCCCTCCCTGTCCTGGAATGCCCTTGGCCCCACTTCCTGCGAGTTCACCCTTCCTCCAGGAAGTCCACCCTGATTGCCTCTCATGGTATCATAGTTCCTCCTCCTCTGTCTGCCTTCAGCAGTCCAGTGCACACAGGCGAATCCTGGCCTTCACAAGCCTTCAGTGTGAATAGAAGCTGAGACCTGCTAAGGAAATGAAAGAAATGCCAAGGGCAAAACCAGTAGCAATGAGGAGAGCAGATGAAAACTTCCCTACCCTGGGGGGTTTTTGACATCAGCCAGTGGGTTTCAAGGTTAACAAACCCAGTGCCCTCTGAGTCACATTAGAAGAGGTATGGAGTCCCAGATGAGGGAGGTGATAACCCGATTCCACTCCGCACTGGCCAGAACGTGCTTGGGAGACCGACAGAATGTTCCGGAGGGTCGTGCCGGCTAAGCGGGCAGGCTCAAGGCAACAACGGCAGGGACAGACACCACACCCCTGCAGAAGGACTCCAGCATGTGGTCTGGCCCCCCAACCTCTTGGGGTACGTGGACCCACCTTCTAACAGCACCTCGGGGGTGTCCCCGGCGGCCTGGCCCCTGCGCGTGCCATCATCATCCGGGTGTCCTTCACACCTGTCCCCTAGCATGCTGCTGGGGGCCCTACACGGGGCCCTGCTGACCGGGCAACCCGGGCCCACCGCCCTCCCATCACCTGAGAGTTTCCGCAAGAACAGCCAAATCCCTGATTTATCGGCTCAGCTTTATCTCCAAAACCTCCTACGATTTCCCAGAGAACAAAATTAAATACGGGATTTAGGAGAGATTTTGCATCTGCCCAAGCAGGGCCAGGAGCAGGCTGACGCGGTGAGGCTGCTGGTGCCGGGGCGGGTGGGCAGGGGAGGGGGCACCCGGGTCTGCACCGGCCCCGCCGCCTGACTCCAGGGGCCTGAGCAAGGATGATGGGTGGGCAGTGCCCGCGTCCGAGTCCCTGCCCCTGGCCCGGTCTGGGCTGCGTCGCCCCGCATCCCCGTGCCCTGTGGCTGGGGTGGACCCGCTCACAACCCTGTCACGGGCAGGCCAGGATTTCACTTTGTCCCCAGCGCAGGTCAGGGCATCTCCTGGCCCTCAGACCCCAGGCAGGCGACGGGGGCCAGAGGGGCCTTAATGTGCCCTGACCCCAGGAACCCAGCCCTAGGGACAGGAGACGGTTGCCAAAAAGGCAAAACTCACAGCATCCCCAGGGGAACCCTGGGTCCCTGGGCTCCGGGACCCTGCCTGGTTGGCCCTGACTGCGTGCCCTTGGATGTCCAATGTCCGTGTGCCGGGCTCTCGGAAAGCTGTGCAGCCGCCCCAGGCCGGTTGTCGTCCCAGCGACCTTGGGCCGCCCCACGGGGCTGTGGGGAGGGAGCAGCCCAGCTCTGAGCTGCTTCTGATGCTAAGAGGCTCCAGAAACAGCATCTTCAAATGCTTCTGTGGGTAATGGAGCCGATTAGGGGCATGTGGGCGCCAGATAAGAGCCGGGCGGGTCACTTGGAGGGCAGACTCGGAGGACAGCAGAGAATGTGTTCTTTCCCAGACTCCTGATCCCAGCCGCCCCCCACCCCGCCTGCCCCTGCGGAACGGTCAGGTCGAGGGCGCAGAGCTGCCCTGAAATCAGGCCTCCCCGTGGCCCCCACATCCTCCTGTGTGCTGTGGGACTTCCAGCCACGCCCTGGCCTCTCTGTGCCCTTCTGCAAATCAGGAGCCGTGCTGGCCTGCCCGGGGTGTCCACGACGGGGTGTCTAGCCCTTGGCCTGGGGGCTGCAGGGCTGCATGGCGTGGGAAGCCTGGCAGTTCCTGCCGCCCCCACCACTGACCTCTCGGTTCCAGGTCCCGGGGGCCCTTAGGGAGCTCAGTGGAGAAGTCCCATGGCCTTTCTCCGGGCTGCAAGGGTCAGGGGCTCCAGGGACCCCGCGGGGGGCCCTCTCCTGGGCAGGGTGGGGTTGGAGCCTGGCCGTTCTGCAGACTTCGCCCCAGGGGGTGTTCAGTCATGCGGGGGCCCTGTGGCTGTCACAGCAGGAGGGATGGGGTGTTCTGTTCACAGACACTCTCTCCAAGATAACCCTCAGCCAGCAGCAAGAGGAAACGGCGTTCCCAAAACGGCCAGCCCAAGGGCATCCCAAGGGCACCTGCAGGGCTGGCGGCACCAGGAGCCCAGGCCCCGTGCCCGAGGCCCCCGAGAGGACACAAACAGCCCTGAGCTCCAGCCCCTCGTGGGACCATGGCAGCACTTAGCCCTCAGAGGCCCCGGAAATAGACACAGAGGACGTCGGCGGGACAGGGGCACCGAGCCGAGCCTGTCCTCAGGAGAGCGGCGGATGCAGCTCAAAGTACTTAGCAGGTGGGCGCCGGGCACCCGGAGTCACGGGGTCCCCACCAAGAGCAGCAGCAGCCGGCCAAGCGCTAGGTCAGGCAGGGTCACCGTGAGCGGGCCTTCCTGCACAGCTGGGCCTGCCCCGCCAGCCCCCGTCCCGGCCCAGCGTTCTGAGCACAGCGCCAGACGTGGAGGGCGCCCCCCGGTCATCTGCACTCTCCCATTCGCATCTCGGAATCCTGACTGGGCTCTCAGATGCAGGCACAGCTCCTGGGCATGGGCTGGGCCCACCCCCCAGACAGACACCCAAGGTGAGGTCGGGACCCCTGGATCGCTGGGTCTCGCAGTCTGCGGACACCCCACGCCTCTGCCTGGCCCGGCCGGGTGGGGGCGGGCGGGTCTCCGGAGGTCGGCACAGCCACAGGCCTGGTCCCCAGAGGGACAGGCCCCTCCACACAGGACCTCTGCAGGGCCACCCCTGCGGGCAAGCAGGGGCCATGGGGGCCCGGGGGCCCCAGCGCCAGGCCCTGAGCCCATCAGCAGCCTGGGAGCTGGCGGTGGAGGGTGGCAGAGGGCCGGGACGGTGGGCCCGTGCTCTGCCTGCTCGGGGGGTGCCCAACGCACATGAGGACAGATCCAGGGTGGGCGGCCCCACGGTGAGCCACCGCCACACACAGACGCCGACCACAGCCATCCGGCCAGTTTTCTGAAAGGCCACGGAGCCCCAGCATGACCCCAGCGTCTCCTGGGCCCAGGAGCTAAGGGTGGTGGGATGTGGACCGGCCCTGACCCCAGGGGCCCACCGCAGACCTGCTCTCTGCCCACCGGTGCCCCTTGGGTGGCCCACGGACCCCGCGAACGTCTACCCTCTGGGAGGCCTGAGGACTGGGGGCTTTGTGGCGGGGGCAGGACACACACAGCCCCCCTCACCGCCCCGTCGACAGCGAGCCCTCGACCAGCTGCTGTGCTGCCCGCAGGAAGGTGGTCAGGGCCAGCCGGCGGGGTTGGGGGGCGGCGGGCTCAGCCTCGGCCGACCTAACACCCTCGCATTACCGCCAGTGCTGCCTTCCTGGAGGAGAGAGAGGCCCCTGGGGACCCCGCCTCGTAAGGCAGCAGCCGCCTCGTCCTCACAGATACCATTTGCTACGAATTTACTGGAAGCTCCTTCCTGGTGAGCTCCCCACCCCCCAGCTATTCCCGGCTCCTGCCTCCGCCTGCCGGGGCTTCCTGGTCTCCTCCTCTGCCAGGCTGACCTCCTGGGGCCAGAGGGCCCAGGCCACAGCCTCCAACCCCCTCCCCCCAGGATGCGCTCCCTCCCAGACTGTCCTCTTCCTCCCAGCTCTCTCCATCCTCACAACTCGGCCCGAGGGTGTCCTCCTCCAGAAAGCTCTCCAGGTGCTCCTCAGATCCTCCTGTGCCCTTCAGCTGGCCTCCAAGGCTGTCCACAACAAGTGGCCCTGTGAGCTCAAGGGTGTGACAGGCAGAGAGATGTACAAGTCTCATGGGCCCAGGGCTATGGTGTCCCCGGCACGAGCCAGCGTCCCCTCTCCCCGCACTGCGACCGTTGGCAGAGCCCAGGAGGGGCCACTGCTGGCTGACCAAGAGGGTCCAGGGGAAGCGAGCAGGTGTTGGGTGCGTCGGGGCTGCCCAGCTGACTGGCCAGCTCACGGTCACAGCGTGGGACCCCAGCTGGGCACTGGAGCATCGTTGGGGGCCCCGAGGACTGGCATGGAGGCCTGAGGGGCCTGGAGGGCAGCTAGGAGGGCCTGTCTCGTTGGAAGAAATGCAGAGGGAGGGTGGGGCTGTCCTGAGTACGCAGTTTCCTTAGTCTATTACAGATTAATAAGGGAGCAAAAGACTTAAAGACCCCGTAGTCACATCCTACGTAAAGTGTCAGCTGTCCACCTTCAAGGTTAGCACTATAGCCGTTATTTCGGGACACACGTTAGCTCGCAAGGACTGTCATAACAAAGGAGAGGAACGGGATGGCTTAACACAGAAATTTATTTTTTCCCCATCTGGAGACCGCAAGTTCTAAATCAAGGTGTCATGGGGCCACGGTCCCTCTGGAGGCAGCAGAGAAGGATGCTTCCTGCCGCATCTGGCTTCTGGGAGCTCCCAGGGTCCCTTGGCTTGTGGCTAACCCGGGTCCTGAGCTGGGACGGGATCCGGCCTCGGGTGTCTTCCAGCCAGCTGGGGCCCGGGGCCCGCACAGTGCGTTAGGCAGGCAGGGTGGAGCAGGGGGCCCGAAGGGAAGCAGCACTGCTGGGGGTGCAGGCAAGGGCTTGACCCTATTTGTCTTGTTAACAGATCTGGGGGGAGAGGCCCCCTGTCCCTGCCCACTCCCAGCCCTGGCCAGAGAGGGACACAGATGGCCTTGCTTTACTCTGAGAATGCGGTCTGTTTCTATGACGACGGGTCTCCAGATCTGGGTGGAGAACTGCTCACCAGGCCCGGGGACTGGGGGTGAGGGGACGGAGGGCGAGCGAGAGTCCGGGGCTTCCTCTGGGCGTGCCGGACACCAATGAAGGGGAGGTCAGGATGGGCCAGGCTGCCTGGAGAGACAAGGCCCCTCCCACATTGGGGGGACCCCGATTTACCACATCCCAGCTCCACGTCAGAGCGGCAGCCGTCTTTATACCCCAGGTACACAAGCTCCCTCCCTGAACTTTGGCCCGCCAGTCACGTGGATGACAAGTTGTTATTTTTAGACTCTTTAATGGTGCATAAGGGCCCTAATGGGGTTTTCCATGAGGTATTTGTCCCCAGATCAATAGGGAGAGGCAGGCTTTCGCAGGGCCGCTGCCAGGCCAGCCGGTCCCTCGGTCCCCACCATCTATCCCTCTCCACAGCTCAGCCCTGGGGGTCAGGAGCAGGGGGGGCTTGGCTGTACCTCAGGGTCCCCACCGGGATGGGGGAGCTGCCCGTGGTGGGCCTGTAGCGCCAGCCGGCAGTCTCTGCACCCACCCCCATTCTCCCAGAGACACCGAAGGCTTCGGGACCCCCACAAGGTGCCCACGGCAAGCCGGGAGCCCGAGGTCTGCATGGTAGCCAAGGAGAGGAGGGGCCGCGTGCTCTCACTGCCCGGTCAACAGTGACAGCCACAGAGGGTGGTGGGCACGGTGGGCAGCCCCGCGTTGGGCCTGCCAAGTGAGACCTTCCTCTGTCTCCTTCAGGCCTAGAAGTACAGGCTAGACCCCAAGGCAGTTTCCAGGGTGAGTAGGGCCAAGGGGCAGCGAGCCCCAGTCAGAGGCTGCAGGGAGAGCTCCCCATCAGCACAGGGGTGGCAGGGGGAGGGGGGGGAGCCAGCGGGGGCTGGGGAGGCCGGCAGCAGAGGGCCGGGCATGTGGGGTCTCCTGGGCCTGGGTGCGGGGCGTGGGCTGGCGGCGGCCCCCTTCGCACGGACACCCCCAGTTCTGAAGGGTATCGTCAACGGCCGGCACCCGGGCCCAGACAGAGCCAGCGTGGCCTATTTGAAGTCTTACACAAGCATTTTATGCTCAATAAAGGGAAAAATCCCTAATCTATCTGACTCACGTGTGCGAGTCAGTGGCCTGGCTCCCTGACGGCCCCCAGGTGCTCGGTCCACGTGCTCGTGCGGGGCTGTGACTTCACAGGTGGGGGGTGTTGGGAGCCCCCAGGCTCAACGAGGGGGCCTCAGCTGAGCCTGCCAACCTCTGGGGGACCAAGGCCTGCATGTCTGGGTGCCCCAACTCCCAGCCGTCCTAAGCCAGTGGGGGGAGGGGCTGTGCCTCCCGGACCCCTGGAGGGAGCTATGGCCCTGAGTCCTGCTGGCGGAGATGCAGAGACCCCCACCTGCAGACCAAGCCTGGCAAGGGGACCACGGGACTCTCCCACAGCCAGGGCCCTGACCTAGAAGACGCAGGCCGCCCGGGAGGCGTGAGGCTGCTGCCCCACAGAGCCCAGCTCCTTCTCCAGGGAGACATCTCGTGCTTCTCCTTGAAGCCCGCAGTGGGGACCGGGGCTTGTGTGGCTGGAGCCGGCCCCCATGAGGCTGGACAGGGTGTGCCAGGACCTCGGGCCCCTCTGGCTGCTCCTCAGTGGGGGTGCCCGGGTGCTTAGCCCCTGCCTCAGGGGCACCCTCACACCAGAGACGCCCTGGCCTACACGAGGATGTGGAAGGGGAGGGCACGGGGGTCCCCATGTGCATGGGACCAAGCCAGCCCAGGGCCTGAGGGAGACTCCCAGTGAGGGCAGATCCGGCCCAGCCAACCTGCTCAGAGGGGCTGGGCTCACGTGACAGGTGGGGAGACTGAGGCAGTCATGGGGTGGTCCTCCTCAGTGGTCCCCAGGGAAGGATGAGGTCACAAACGGTCAGCCCCGTCCCACGCAAGCAGCCTTCACCCTCCTCCCAGCACCCTCATACCCCCCCCCCCGCAGCGGGTCAGCAGGGAGCACCTGAGTGGCGAGGGGGCCCAGGCTGGGGAGGACGGCTGCCCCACAGGGTCCAGAGTGACCAGGGCTGGGCAGACGGGTTCACCTGGCCAGGTGCTGTCATCAGGGGGCTGCACCAGTGCCCCCTGAGAGGACGACGGGGCCCAGGACACACTTGCCCCTCTCCAGGGACTCTGCCACCTGGCCCCGAAGGGCGCCGCCCCCTGCTGTGTCCACAGACAGCGCCTTCACCAGCGGCAAAGGGCGAGTGTTGGAACCCGGAGCTCTGGGCCCTGGAGGAGCCCAGACGCTGAGGCTCGGGCGTTGCCTGGCAACCCAGCTGCCGCGTGCCTGCGCCCCTGCGCCCACGCAGGCCGGCCTGCTCCCTGCGCACCTGCAGCTCAGCCCCCGAGTGGGGGAGGGGCTGGAGGGCCCCCCAGCCCCTCGGTCGGCCCCAGCTCACCTGGGCGGGGCTACATGGTAGGGAGGGCTCCGGGACTGGTGGGGGGCCTGAGCTCGCTGCCCCTCTGTGTTCAATACTCGACGCCTGACCGCAGAAAGAGAAAGAAAGCACGGGGTCCCACCCCGCCACTGCCCCCCCTCCCCCGGGGCTGTCCTGAGCCTGGAACCATTCCCGGTGCTCAAGCCTCTGGGCCGTCCTTGGACCAGGAAGCCGAGACACAGGGGCGGCCCATGTCAAGGTCACGAGCTGCCTGGCCTGGAGCAGAGGCTGGGACTGCTCTTCGGAGAGGTGGAAGCCGGCGTCAGCCCAGCGGCGGTGTGCCCCCAGTGTGCGCAGTGTGATGGAGGCTCACCTGCTGGGATGTGACGCTCCCAGTTAGAGATCTCAAGGGGGGGGTAAGGAGGGACCAGGCCCCCTCCACCGTCAACCCTGGGATGACCCCACGGCCGGAGCTGGTAGTGGGCTCCGAGACAGAGGAGCCCCCTCCCCACCCCAGGGCAGAGCTCGCCCCGCCACAGGGAGGGGGCTGCCTTTGTACCGTTTCACCTCTGTACTCACCCTCTAGCCTGGGGCGCCCCACCCCTTTGGGCCCCCTCCAGCCTGGGGCCGGGGCTCTCCCTCCCAACAGCTCCCACTTCTGACTGGGGGGCTGGGGGCTCTTTGATGAGGTCCTGTCTGGAAGCAGGCTGGCCCCAGATCTCCCACCCCCAGCAGCCCCTCTGTCCCTATGGCCCTGAGGACCCCCAAGCCTGCCCACATGTGAACTGGCCCTGTACCCAATACCCCAGCGCCGGGCGGGAGGGCCTCTGTGGGGGAACCAGCTGACCACCAAGTCTGCAGAGATGAACTAGTATGACCAATGGGCCAGGCTGGGGGGGGGGACTTCTGAGAGGCTGGGGGTCCTGAGACGGACTTCGGGGTGCCATCCTAACCGTCACACAGCTGGGTTCCCACATGCACTCCCTGGACTGGCAGGGCCCAGAAGAAGCCGCCCCCACCTGGCTCCCACTAGGGGCAGGGGACACTGGGCGTCTCGCCGGGACCCCAAATGTGACTGTTTGTTGGAAACAGAAAAGCAGTATTTATATTTCAAGGCCAGCAGCCCTGGAGACCAGATATGTTATTGTGGGAGCAGGGCCACGTGTTGCCGGCCAAGCAGGAGCCCAGCACCCATCTGGGGGAGGGGAGTGAGGACCGGGCCAGAGGACCTTGCCGCCTGGCGCGCCCACCCCGCCCCCTGTGGCTACCCTCTGAACATCGAGGGGGCTGCCGATACATGGCCGTGGGGTGCTTGCCCCGCCGCCCAGCCTTGTCCCTGACCTGACTCTAGTCCGCTGCGTCCCTGCCCGGGCTTTGAGCCTGTCCTGGCTTGGCTCGCCTCCTGCCTGCGCCCACCCTGCCCGGCCCCACGCCGCCCCAGCCCCTCCCCGGGCCGCACCCCACCCCGCCCCACCCGCACCAGCCCC
>PITA01007728.1:0-89437 GCA_004023965.1 Spilogale gracilis
AAACACAACCAGAGAGGGAACACAGGCAGCGGGAGTGAGAGAGGGATAAGCAGTTTTCCCCGGAGCAGGCAGCCCAATGCGGGACTCAATCCGGGCACTCCGGGATCAGGACCTGAGCTGAAGGCAGAGGCTTAACCACTGAACCACCCAGGCACCACTCTTCATTACATTTTGAAGCTAAAAACATTTATAGTTAAAATAGAAATAAAAGTATAATTTCCTATGTAGAGACTGGCAGTTAGACCAAATGGTAGAACCTAAACTGGGTTATCATCTGAGTGCCATTTAGAATCATCACCTTTTGATTTTTGGTCTCACGTTGATAACATAGGTTCTTGTTATTTCAATTTTATGGATTTACACCTATTCTCCAGGGTGTACATTATTTCTTATATGGTACAAAGTAATCCTTTTCATGTGAAGTAGGCAGAAAACAAGTTGTCTTATTCAATTTTCTATCTCTAAGTATGGAAAACTTTCAAACCAAATTTCAAACCAATAGAAAATAAAGATGATCTGTTCTATGTTCAGACTCTCCACAGATGCAGAGAGGCCAGGGACCTATCTACGGACAGATGAACTTCCGACAGAGAGACTACAAATGGCTCCTGACTACTTCATCTTTTGCTCTTAAAAGTAGAAAGTGAGGCAGAATCCAGCCAGGTTGAGGAAAGTACACCAACATTTACTCTGGAAACTTAATATTAGCCATGAACTAGGGTCTGCTCTGAAAGACTGATAGGTTTTAGTGCCTGGTAAGAGCTCTTGTCCTTGATGAAATGAATAGCATTATCTTCCTTCTATTTACATGGATTTTTATTTCTGATGGCAAAAAACTGGGATGAACCAACTGATTGATACATGTGTCATATATGAAAACTCTGTAATACTTTGTAATATTTGTAATACTCTTGTAATAGGAGCTTTGTAATACTCCTAAAACTAATATTACACTATAGTTAAAGTAATTGGAATTTAAATAAAAACTTGAAACAAAAAATAAACTAATAACTTCTTTCATTAAGATACAAACATAATGCTTAGTAAAAATATAGACTAGGGGTTTTCTTTTGCTTTAAATAAAAATGATTTATTTTTAGGGTTTAGAATTCTTATTTTCCTTATCCCACAATATGTTCTTTTTCTCTCATTCCTTTTCTTATCCTTAAAACGTTATTTTCTTTCACTTTTCCTGGTTTTACTCCTTCTTTAATGTCTTTTTATCTTTCTTCTTTTACCCCTGTCTCATTTTCATAGACAAAAGAAATTTCCTTGGATAATTAAGTGTTTTAACTTTTAAAGAACAGAAAAAAGTCTGAATGCAAATCTTTGTTAAATACATACTTGAAGCCAATTTCAATCATATTAATTACTGTTTATTTTTCATTTTTTTTTTTTTTTAAGATAATGAGCATACAGCAGAGGGAAAACAAGCTCCACACCCATCTGGGAATCCAATGCAGGGCTGGATCTCTCATGATCCTGAAAGTGAGACAGAAATAATGACTGATTCCTGATATTTATAGAGAAATATTAAAAAATCCATTGTGAGGCTGAAGAGATTTATAATTATGACCTGAGCCAAAATTAAGAGTCAGACGCATAATCAACTGAGCTACTCAGGTACCCTATCATTGTTTAAATTTTAGCTTCATTTTAATTTTATACTCTTGCAAACAATGAGAACAAACCAAATCATGAACATATGCCTATTGTTTTAAGTCGCTTCCTTTTCAATCATTTGTCCTTAAAGTGTCAGTTGATAAACAGAATTTCAGTCCTCCAAAATAACGTATTTTAATAAATAACCACTATTATTCTCAAGAAAATTGTCATTATATTTTTTCCAATGTCTTTCTTAAAAGTTTTAAGTGCAAAAAAACAAATGTTGCATTCAAGGGACCTTAAATTATTAGAATTGCAAAGGATGCTAAGAGTCCATGCTTTTAGCCTTTTTAAGAAGTCAAAAATCTGTGGAAGATAATTTTTACATTTATTAACATTAAAATGTTATTAAAGTAACATATCAATAAATGAGTATCAATGATATCAAGACTTCTGTCAACACTGTGTGTAAATTCTATATTCTACATCCAATACTTTTAGAATTAAACTTTCCTCTCCAGATTCTGTGAGGGAATATTTGGCAGCAACAAAAACAACTTAATTATTGAGTACTTACTGGATTCCAAGAACTATGGCAAATCATTTAATAGTCACAATAAACCTACAAGAAATTTTCTTCTTTTCCTGATTTATTGATATGGCAATTAACAATCAGAAATTGTGTAAATTTTCCAGGATCATGTAATAACTCACTACATCTCAGTGTTAAAGTCAAAGCACAAGAATATTGCCCAAGACTTAATTAACCCTTATGCTGAGAACCTACATTTCCCAGATGTGGGGATTTTATTCAGTTTTACATGATTCTTTACAATTTTTCCCCAATAACATAAACATACAAATAGAACCTTTAAGGGATAATTTATAAATTTACACTTCAGTACTTTGCATCGATATTAGGTTCTCTGAACACTCAAACTAGAGCAATAAATAAAATATTTTTCAATGATATTTAAAGATTAATGAGCTAGTTTATGAATTTCCAGATGTCATCATATCATTCTATTTTTATAAAAAATGATAATTTTCAAAGAATTTTCATCATGTATATGAAACTAAATTAAGATAGTTACTTAGTTAACTTCTATTTTATGGTATTGATATTTTCTATCAATACCTACATAAATAAAGTAAAAGTGACACAAATTTTATAAATAATTACTGGGAAAAGTGAGACAGAAATAATGACTGATTCCTGATATTTATAGAGAAATATTAAAAAATCCATTGTGAGGCTGAAGAGATTTATTATTATCATGTGTCTGTCTTCAATTATTAAGTTGATTTAAAGCAATGTAATTTCCAATTTATGCATATTGCATGACTAATTTTGGCATAGACATACAGGAACATTTCTCTCAGCACATGGTCTTTAGTTTAGGATAATTTATTTATTACTATTTTATAAGTGTATGAAGTCAACATATTGTGGCTCAAAAGGAGAAACATCTGTTTTGTCTTTTTTGTTTTGTTTTGTTTTGTCTTTATGAGAGTATAAAAGTACAGAAAGGGGAAGATCTGTTAGTTCTATTAACCCTACCTAGCTCCATGCTAGGAAAAATATTGGAGGAACATCAACTCCAAATGATTTGTTTTCCTGTACTTGTTGACTCTCAAAAATATATTGCAATAGGGTTAAAAATATCACATTTTAAATAAAATATAAATATCAAATTGAGAAAGAATTAGCTTATAAATCAAAACCTAAAAAGAAGCAGTCCTCTATCATTTAGGCTGAGGCTTAGAGTCAGAAAAATTTAGTTACTGCCCCTACTCCACTAGCTACTATGTCCTGTTAGCTTAAAAATAATTTTACCTTTCTAAAACTCAGTTTATTCAATTGTAAATTCTGAAAGTAACTTCTCTAATTGGTTTGTTGTAAGGATTAAATTAAATATGTATATTTTTTAAGATTTTATTTATTTATTTGACAGAGAGAAACACAACTAGAGAGGGAACACAAGCAGGGGGAGTGAGAGAGGGAAAAGCAGGCCTCCCGCTGAGCAGGGAGCCCGATGTGGGACTCGATCCTGGGTCTCCAGGATCATGACCTGAGCTGAAGGCAGTTGCTTAACCAACTGAGCCACCCAAGCGCCCCTTAAATATGTATTTAAATATGCATTGCTCAGAATGCCTGGCAAATAGAAAGGATTAAGTAATTGGTAATCATATCAGAAATTGTGGTTATTTATTTAGCTGAAAGAAGAGAAAGTTGAATCATTTATAGTCTTCTAGTGTTTTATTTTTATAGGTATAGAAAAGAATACTAAAGTAATATATACTATAAAATAAAATAATAGTTAACATTCCATTTATTATAGTGGGGAGAACTAAAATATTTGGTGTAAGAAAAATGCCCTGTGAAATATGCTAGGTATTTCTGTTTTGGGGCTGGTGATATCAAGGTCCTAGAAAGACCAAGTGACCATCCTTCCTTACTTTATATCCATAATAGCCTTGATTTATACCATATTTCCAGCACAATCACTAGTAATGTCCTGATGTGGATGGAAAACACAAGATACTTAGGGCAGATATATCCTACACAAATTACATGTTCAATGAATGATATCAATAGATTTTATTCCTTCCTCAGAGGAAATCAGCACATCGATTCACAGTTTTAAATATACTTTATTTTAATGAACTATGAGTTAATATTTTGTTAAATCTGTGTTAAAATATGGTAAAATAAAATGAATAACAGACACATGAAGAAATGTTTGTCATCATTAACCACCAGGGAAATTCAAATCAAAACCACACTGAGATACCACCTTACACCAGTCAGAATGGCCAAAATTAACAAGACAGGAAATAGCAAGTGTTGGAGAAGCTGTGGAGAAAGGGAACCCTCTTGCACTGTTGGTGGGAATGCAAGTTGGTGCAGCCACTTTGGATAATAGGTGGAGATTCCTTAAAAAATTAAAAAGAGAGTCACCCTATGACCCTGCAATTGCACTACTGGGTATTTACCTTAAAGATACAGATATAGTGAAAAGAAGGGCCATATGTACCCTAATGTTCATAGCAGCAATGGACACAAACTGTGGAAAAAGTCAAGATGCCCTTCAACAGACAAATAGATAAAGAAGATATGGTCCATATATACAATGGAATATTATGCCTCCATCAGAAAGGATGAATACCCAACTTTTGTATCCACATGGACAGAACTGGAGAAGATTATGCTGAGTGAAGTAAGCCAAGCAGAGAAAGTCAATTGTCATATGGTTTCACTTACTTGTGGAGCATAAGGAGTAACATGGAGGACATTAAGAGAAGGAAAGGAAATGTGAACTGGAATAAATCATAGAGGAAGATGAAGCATGAGAGACTTTGGACTCTAAGAAACAAACTGATGATTTTGGAAGGGAGGAGATGGGGGATGGGTGAGCCTAGTGGTGGGTATTAAGGAGGGCTCCATATTGCATGGAACACTGGGTGTGGTGCATAAAGAATGAATCTTGGAACACTGAAAAATTAAAACAAAATAAATTATTTAAAAAATATATAAAGTATAGGTGCTTGTGCATGTTTATTTTGGTCATGTACATATATTTCTTACTAAACATATATATATGTACAAAATTTTAAAATAAATTTTGGATATTTTTGTTGGAAAAATAAATAAGAAATAAAATATAGTAAAATATGCTTTTAAAAGTTAAAAGTAAAATGTACTGATGCACATAATTTCTTTTCAGGTGTGGCAAGATGTACTATTAAAATACATTTTATATACTTAAAAGTATATATGTGTATATATGCATATACACAATCATGTCACTCTCTATAAAAAATTGGAATTGAGATTATTAAAATAAAAACAAAATTTTGCTTATCTTTTATTTAAAAAATTCTTCCTCTTCTTTTCTAAATCATATACAAATATAACTTTAATGAAAAAAATTCAATTCACAAGAGCTATTTCTTTTATATATATATATTTTAAAGATTTTATTTATTTATTTGAGAGAGACAATGAGAGATAGAGCATGAGAGGGGAGAGGTCACAGGTAGAAGCAGACTCCCTGCTGAGCAGGGAGCCCCATGTGGGACTCAATCCCAGGATTCCAGGGTCATGACCTGAGCTGAAGGCAGCTGCTCAACTAACTGAGTTACCCAGGTGCCCTACAAGAACTATTTCTTAACCTGAGGTTAAATTTTCCCATTCTTTTTTTAATATAATCCTGTATAATCAGGGGTACCTGGGTTGCTCAGTCAGTTAAACATCAGACTTCTAATTTCAGCCCAGTCCTGATCTTGATGTCCTGAGATCAAACTCTGCCTTGGACTCTGTGCTCAGTAGGGAGTTGGCTTGAGATCCCCTCCCTCTCCTTCTGCCCTTGACTCCCCACATGCACATTCTCTCTCCCTCTCAAATAAGTAAATAAATCTTTAAAAAAATAATTTAATACCATGTAATCAAAGAAAATAATTTCCAGATATGCTCTTGGGATAAAAAAGGAATAAACTACCTGACATGCCTTTTCTATATCTTTTGAACTGTACAAGAGCCAAAAGTCATTGTAATGAGTGTGGTGCATAAGTTGATATTGTGGTTATTGAGCTGAAAGAAGAGAAAGATGACCAATCATTTATAGACTTCTAGTGTTTTATTTTTATAGGTATAGAAAAGAATACTAAAATAATATAAATATTAGCAATTATATAAAAGCTATTAAATTAATTTAATAATTAAATTAAATTATTATATAAAATTCTAAATTTTTTGTGGTTTAGAAAGTATTTTAGGGGCGCCTGGGTGGCTCAGTTGGCTAAGCGACTGCCTTCGGCTCGGGTCATGATCCCGGAGACCCTGGATTCAGTCTCATATCAGGCTCCCTGCTGGGCAGGAAGCCTGCTTCTCTCTCTCTCATCCCCCTGCTTGTGTTCCCTCTCTGGCTGTGTTTCTCTTTGTCAAATAAATAAAAATCTTAAAAAAAAAAAGAATTTTAGTTTGTTTCATATAATTTAACGGGGTTAAGAGCCCATAATTTTAGAAAGTGTATATTCTGTTTACCAATTCAAATTAGATACAGTCTTTAAAAATAAAATTTTAAACAATTAGATTTCTGGCTAACACTGTGTATTCCATTCATTCAAAGTGTTATAACTTAGATGTGTGAAAGACTGAGAAAATCTCTTATTTTGTATTTTTTACACATATTTGTAAATAATAGATAAAAGAAAAAGCAGATTTATTTTCTAATGCATATTTTGTAATTTTTTTTTGATGCAAAAGTAGAATATGTTAAAAAAAATCAGCATCTGAGATCTTTAAAAGATATATAAATTCTTTACATACTGGCATAGGAATCTGCATAAAATTTTAGAGATATTTATTTCAACAATCCCATATTAGTAGCATTCAGATTTTGTGTTATTAGCAATATGTGCATATATTTCCATAAACCTAAATCAATAAATGAGGAAACTATCCAGCTAATTCAACACAAAATATTTTTCATTGATCACGTTACATCTGAAGTATAGCAAATATCCGGATTTGCTTGCCATATTTAGGTACATCATAACAAATGAAGTATTTAAAAATTAATGTGTAACTATTAGATCTAAAACAGAATTATTGATAGATGCAAGATAACTAATTTTGATATAAAATATGTACAATCACAAAGCATTCAAATTTACATACTTACCAATACAGGTAGGTAAGGAATCATTCCATTGGGCCAAAGAATTGGGCACTGTATCACACCTAATTGCAATGGAACCATGGAGGATATATCCTGGATTACATTCAAAAAGAACCAATGAACCAACTGCAAATTCATTGCCAATCCTTCTTCCGAATCTTGGTTCAGGCACAGAGCTGCACTGTGTAGAACTTGTTCTAGGAACAGCTGTGTACAAATGATTATTGATTTTAATTTCATATTTGGTAGAGAAACACAGATATCAAAATGTAACTAAACAAGTTTCAAAGAAATCTTCACTTTTTATCAGCACTCAAATTAACAACTTGTATATATTTCTTAAAGTTTTAATATTCATACAGAATAAAATGCAATTTAAAATGAATACTATTGTCATAAAGACTTTTTAATTAAAAAACATTTTACTTTTAATCCTTCAAACAAATCAAGTAAGTTTTTTCTTTTTTTTTTGTTTTACTAAACTCTTATTAATATAATGAAATAGTTTAAATTAGGTATATTAGGTATTTCAATTTATGGATGACAAGTGAAAGATATATATTTTTTCTTTTTAAACTGGGATACCATACTCAAATGTGTCAGGTTACATGAGGTAATGTCACATTTATTTTTCAGTAATTTCATCGATTTAAAAAAGAAAACACAACATTGTACTAATTTCACAGTATGTTCGCAAAATTAATTGTTCAAAAGATGCTTGTTATTGATGAAGATAATTATATTCAAGGCTAAGTAGAAGTCAGACAGATTAACAACAATAGAAGTTTTATTTTAATAATCATACAATATCAAATTTGAAATTGCTTTTGAGACTTTATAGGTATGTCTTTCAATTGTGACTTTTCTTTTTTTTTTTGGTTTAGTAAAATAGAATGATAACAGGATGTTTTTTCTTTTTAAAACACATACAGATGGGATTGAAGAGTTTGACAACGGCCCAAAAAATGATATGATGAATTCCAATAGATTGATTCCTCTTATGTGACTTGTAATAGTGCCTTTTTAAATTCGTAATATCATATACTGTTTAATTAAGGTATATTACTAAAGATGAAACAGTAAAATATTATAGTCAATATTATAAATGGGATAAAGTTAATAAAATATCAAATCATATATATTTATAAATGTCATAAGAATAAAGTTCAAGATACACTTGAGAATAAATACTACATGATCATACACAATTAAAACAAAATGTTTCAAATTATAGTTCTTAATATTTTAATGATAATGTTGAAGCTTGTCTATAAAAGGTGAGAGGAAACTGTGTAAACAAACTTTCAATTGCACAAAAATATTTAATAGCCATGAAGAATGTTTGAAATCTCCTGAGAGAATGAAAAATTAGATTTTAGAATGGCATAATGATTTCCCTGCATGTCTAAGTACATCAGCACAGAATTTTGCACATTTGTAATTTGGAATGCTAGGCTATGGGGAAAATAGAATATGTAGACAGTGAAGAGTTGTCAGAAAAAAAATAATTGTTTTAAAACAATATGTTGGAAGGAAGGGAAATCATACTTGAGAATGATGATGGAAGCAATAGGTCACTTTTGACTTTGGTCAAAGTAACATCTAGTGATGGGGGAGGGAACAGGGCAAACTTAAAAAAAAACAAAACTAAAAACAACTTTGATCTGTCCTATATGGTTATGAGGTTCTCATCATTAATAATTCTGAACATAGCATGAGGAAACTGATATCATTCCTTAGTGTGTTTCTAAGCTACAGGATCACTTACCTTGATAAACAAAGTGAAATCCCTTAGCTGTTATTGGTCCAACTGAAGTAAATCGAATTGTGATCTGATTACCTGAACTCAGTGGAAGTGATTCTCCTACTCAACAAAACAAACACTAAGATATCATAAATAATTTCATTCAGTAAACCTAACAAATTATATTAATTTATACTATATTTGAAAATGTCAATCTATGTTTCATCAAATTACTTTAATATAGCCTACCTCTGATAATATATTTTCTTTGGGTTCAGCTTCAATCTCAACCATTTTACCAGAAGGCTTTTATTACATTTTGATACACACTGTTTCATTTCAAAAATAATCCTTAAATATTTGATATTACATGAAATACCACAGACTAAGTGACTAAATTTTATATTTACTTGATTACAATCCCCCAAAATAGTTGGCTATATTTTTCTCAAGCGTTTGAGTTACTGTTGTGTTTCTATTTTTGTTTTCAATAAAGAGTGATTCCATTTTCAGTTTATTTTTCATATGGATGACATAAATCTCAACTTTCACTCTAATACCAAAGTCAGCCTTAATCAATAACTGATGCATGGCAGTTCTATTAAAGGATACCTGAATGGGATCCTGAGAGGGAAGATAACAGAGAAGATTGCTGAGTTGGCCCATCATACACCTCAACAACATCGTGGAGTGATGTCTGGAAAAATACAAACTGGCCAAACACCACTGATCAACAGGAACCAGGAGAAGCAAACAAATCACCAACCATCCAAAAACAAAAACAAAAAACAAAAAACAAAATAGAAAGAGGAGGAGAGAGAGAACAAAGTATTACAATATAATACTCATCTTTTTTCTACCTTTAAAAGAGGGTAGGTGCCAATTGGTAGATACACCTAACACATATATCTCAGGTCATAAAGGTAATGACCATGGCCTAAAAGCAATAAAAATTTTTAAATACTATTTTTAAAAAATAAGTTAAATGAGTATAACATTTATCTTTAGATCAGAAATCATAAAATTGGTGATTTTAATACTTTATAATAACTCTTTAATTTTCCCATTGGTAGTTTGGTTGTTTTCACTTTGTGACTCTCTTCTCTTTTTCTAATTTTTTCTCCTCTTTTATATAAGATAGACAATATTTTAATTTAGGGGGATTTTTTTAGATTGCTTTTAAAATGCTGTTCTGATATGAATAGTAGTTTCACTGGAAAAATATCAGCAAGATACTTTTCACATATAGTCTTTAGCTCACATTTTAACTCAAAAATGATTCCTAAGCATTGCTAATATTCTGCCAAAATCAAGAACTATTATTTATAATTCCTCAGCAATTGAGATATGCAATTCTAAAAAATGGTTGTTTTTTTCATTGTAAGTACAGATCTGAAGTATTTATCAATAGATATTTATAAATTTCTTTTTTAGGTAACTTTTCCTTTAATTATATATAAGCTTTATGTGTAGAAATGGCCCAAACTATAACTTAAAAGAAAGAACCTGTTCCAGAACAGAAATAAGTTCATATTGTGTTTTTTAGAAATGGAAATAAATAATAAAAATTATCCTTAAAACACTTTGTTGAATAGAAAAATTACGGGGTTTAAAAGAGTACTTTTTTAAGTTTAATAATATGAAAACAGGTGACTTTTATAAACGCAAAATCATATTACGATAATTAAACTATACATTGCATGACTATATATTATATTTTTGCATTTTTAAAGTTCATCATAATTTACACTTGAATCAAGGTTATGGTAATTGTTTGGTGGTCCCTTGAAGACAGGCTAATTCATCTGAAACATGCTGAGTTTTGCAAATGAACACATACACATAATACTGTAAACAAAGATACTTTTTTTTTTTTTTTTTTTTTTTTTGCTTGCTGAAATAAGCTGGTGATCTCAGTCCAGTTCTTTGGGTAAAGGAAAATGAAGACAGATACAGAGTTGCTGCTTTGAACAATTCCTACATATTGTTGGGCTATTTTTCATAAATAATCCTCCTGAAAACATTTCTTAGAAGTCAGGAAAACAAATTCGCTCTTGTTGAATTAGATACATGCATTCTATTGTTTTAATAGTTTACAAGGCATATGAAATTTCAGTCCAGACCTTTTTAAAAGATCCATATATTGGTCCACTGAATCCCAAGCCATTTCAAAAATATTCCAAAAAATATTTAGGAAGTTCTTATTTTCTGTTTTTGCCTTTTTTTTTTAAAGATTGATATTTAATCTGTTTTCAACAGTGCCTTTGAAAGTTTCTATTATAATGCAGATGTCATTGACCCTCCCTCCCCCCATCCCCATCAGGTTAGCCTAATCACAGGTATGTTGCTAAAAACACTGCTTAACAAGACTCTTAGTAGATAAACTATTCTTTCTCTTTATCTTTTTTGGGAAGACATAAGGAAAAGAAACCATTTAAATTCAACATCTTTTAACTCTTTCTGCCAAATATTTCCAATATTTCCTTAGGAAACATGCCCAATTCCCAGGCAAACCACCACATTACAAACAATATCTAAAAAACAAAACAAAACAATCCCCCTCCTCCCCACAAAAAACAAACAAACAAACAAACAAAAACAGTCATCCAAACATTGGTGTTTTCTAAGGAAAAAGAAAAAACATTTTTTTTTCTTGTTTTTAGGCCTCTTGTTCACAATTGTTACCTCTCTATAGGTAGACCAGAATTTTGTGTCAGTTGTGAACTAGATATGTTAAAAGAGTAACGTCAAACAATATAGCCATGAACACTTCATATTTGCATCAGGTTAAGTTGAAAACTGTAGGGCATACCCTTGGAATGTCTGAGATGACAATGGGGAGAACTTCTAATAAGAAGGGCAGGGGTAAGGGAGTGGAGTGTTGAATCTAGCTTCATTAAACACTTACTAACTAGTAGGAAGCTACTACTCTTTAACTGTGCTCTGTGTTAACATAGACAATGGAAATCTTGAAATAAATATAGCTTTTATTAGGAAAAAAGTTAATCTGAGACTATACTAAACCATTATATGAAAAATAAAATGTTAAAGTACATTTTTGCCTAAGTTTTTTGTAATATGAAATATCAGAAACACTTGCATAGTGATCTGATTTGCTACACGTTACCAGGTTAAGGACTACCTCATTAAATTACATTATAAACCTAAACCAAATCGTTCTCAGCTAGAAACCTCAAGAATTAAATGGTAAACCTTGTGTTTGCTTCCCCAGGCCATCCACAAATGCCTTTATTTAGTTTTCTCACTGTTCACACAGCAGTAGGTCTTCTGCTTCTAAAATATTCTGAAAGGCCAACTGTACCGTTTGCATGGTTAAGGCCTTTGTAGGAAAAAATTAAGAGTTGAAGAAGGATCAAAACATGGCTGGATGTTGTGGTTTGGTGAGATGTTTTTTAGCTTACCCTTCTGGGTCATCTGTGTTTTGGGGGGCTGTGATGTATGCAATGGATTGTTTTCCAATGGACAGATTCGTAAATTCATTTCAGCATTCCATGCTTATCTAGGTATCTTTGTATGGATCTGCCTCTCTATCCATTGATCTATATTTGGCTATTGAATTCTATATTGAGCCACTGTAGTATTTATTGAAAACCCCATTAATTCCTGAGTTAAATAAAGTTTTTGATAGATGAAAAAATGTGATATGTGTTTATTTTATATTTGCATGGGAACCATGGTTACATTCCCTTTAAAAAACCAAACCAAACAAAAACCCTTTTAACACTGATCTACATAGCTCAACCTGATGACTGGATCGTCTTTTTATTTCTGGGACTACAATTAACCCCTAAAGTCTGGGCTGATGATGGCTCCTGAAATGATTAGTGAGCCCTCTATATCCTTTTTCTTGGTTTGCAACAGAGATACAGAATTCTCTGCATCTCAGCTTCCTGGCTTCCTTCCCTTTCTCTGGAGATCGGCATGTGAATATCAAAAGCACTTTGTTCTCAGGCTATTAGAGTAGGCTATAAACACTAAGCTATTTCTTAAGGGAAGCACCATTTTAAGTGATTTCGTTTTCCTTTTTTAAGCATGATAGATCTTAAAAATAATGTTTTAGCTCCTTTATTGGAAATCCGTTTTATGTTATATGTGTATTATTGCAAGCTAGAAAAAAGAAGAAAGAGGAAGCCGAATAAGGTAGAAATAAACATATAAAACACCCCTACAAATCAGTCTATGCAAGGAATCTATTATTATCTCTGAAATTACTTCTGAGCCTCTTATTTTCCACGTATTTTATTCTAAAATACAGTTTATTAATCTAACTAATATTTTTGACTCTATTCTAATGATATACTGGAAACAACCGGGGTCTTGAGAAGAGAGTCTTTCTCTTAGACCCCCATTAATTATAGCTGTAGTCATTCAGGTGGTAGCTTACCTTTACCTATGGAAAGATGTTAGGTTAGCCAATTAAATTAGTTATAAACCAACAACAGGGCATGCTGGGCCTATCTTTTAATGCAGATCATTGCTGTGCTAATCATTTAATCCATTCTTAAAAGCAAGTCCTCTACCAACCACTAAAGGGCAACCAAGTAGGAGATGTTCTAGGTTGCATTTAAAAGACAAAAAAATTACAATTTAGATTTTTTTTTTAAAAGATTTTATTTATCTGACAGAGAGAGACACAGCCAGAAAGGGAACACAAGCAGTGGGAGTGAGAGAGGGAGAAGCAGGCTTCCCGCCAAGCAGGGAGCCTGATGTGGGACTTGATCCCAGGTCTCCAGGATCATGACCTGAGCCAAAGGCAGTTGCTTAACCAACTGAGCCACCCAAGCGCCCCAACAATTTAGATTTTTTTAATAATAATTTTATTTATATATTTGAGAGAGAGAGAAAGAGAGAGAGAGAGACTGAGAGAGAGAGAGAGAGAGAGCACAAGCAGGGAGAGAAGCAGGGAGCCTAAGGCAGGGTTCACTCCCAGGACCCTAAGTTCATGACCTGACCCAAAGGCAGACACTTAACTGACTGAGCCACCCAGGCACTCCTACAATTTAGATTTTTAAATGTCACTTAGTATGTTTAAATCACTTAAATAGTGAAAACCTCTAATTCAGATCAGATAGATAGGATATTTACCCCAACTTTAAAATTTCCTAGTTCATTTGCTCCTCCATGAGCAAATAAACTCAGAACAAGACAGGACATTGTGTTTATCTGTTTTTCTTTGTAGATAAAGCAAGGTTTATTTGGCATCTAATTTTATCTATCATCTATCTATCTATCATCTATCTATCTATCTATCTATCTATCTATCTATCTATCTATCATCTATCTATCATCTTTCTATCTAATCTGTCATCTATCTATTTCTTTATTTGAGAGAGAGACAGAGAGAGAGAGTGAGAGAGAACAAGCGTGGTAGGACTCTGAGATCACGACCTAAGCTGAAGGCAGACGCTTAACCAACTGAGCCACCTAGGTGACCCTTGACATCTAATTTTTACAGTATTCTATCTAACCAAGACAGAAAGGCAGGGTTGCATTTACTAGGATAGTTTGCATGATACAAGTATTCATTTAACTAAGTTTCAAAGAACATGTGTATCCTTATTCTGCACCAACTCTGTCACCTCTCCTTTAGCCACATTCATTTAAGTCATAAGACTTTATACATTCTGCTTAATTTAGCCATTCCAAATATAAGTCAATAAATGATGAAAGGGCACCTAGGATGGCATAAAGAAACTCCTGAAACTTTTTTTTGGTTGATTTTTTTTTTCTAAAGGTTTTATTTGTTTATTTGACAGAGAGAAACACAGTTAGAGAGGGAACACAAGGAGAGGGAGTGAGAGAGGGAGAAACAGGCTTTCCTGCTGAGCAGGGAGCCTGATGGGGGCTGGATCCCAGAACTCCGGGATCATGACCTGAGCCAAAGGCAGACGCTTAAGAACTGAGCCACCTTGGTGCCCTGAAACACCTGAGCATTAATACAACAGCACAGTTAGAGTACACATTGCAGACCAGCAGTCTCTTGGGAAGTATCCTGGTGGAAAACAGTACAGTCGGTGTGTGAGTTGTGACATCATGCACTATATGGCTTAGTGCCCAGAGGGGTGTGCATTTGTTTAGAACATATATAAGTAGTTCTCTACCCTTGACTGAGGCTGAAATGTTCCACCATTGCCTAAACAAGTCAGAAACCTTTGGTAGTTGCACTTAATTCTTGTACCATCAAAATCACTAGCTAGTGCATTCATTGTACAGAGGGTCACTGATTAGGCAATTAACTTTAACTGAGCATAATAAAACAAACATGGACACGATTGATGTTATTCAGTGATTAGGATTGGAATTATCGAATTAAAAATAAATACTGAGTTTATGCAAATACAGAAGGGTTTTAATTTTGCCTTTGTCAATTTTGTTTTTCTCTCAGGAAGGAATCAGTCACAGAGTATCCCAACGGCACACTACTTTTAAAAGGAAAAAAATCCCTCAGACTCAGATGGGACCAAGGCTAAAAGAACTGATCTAACCATTTCTGTTTAAGGTGGAGAGTGGCAAAATTAACAGGTCCAAGAGTTTGTGGTAAATTCAGGTCTCATTCAAACTCGCTTTGATGTAAAACGGATCAAATTTGGTAGAGGAAGGCAGGGAAGTAGGTCTCAAAAGACAGGCATAGTTCTAGTGGTCAGTGGTCAGTAGCTCATTCACCATGGTGCCAATGCGCTAAAATGACAGATTTTCTTTACTCTAGGACAGAATGGATAAAGCAGCTTACAGACTGTTGGCAGATTTAGATGGACTAATGCTTTAAAGTCACAAATCTATGGGTCTGGAATGCTCTCATAAAGGATATACAAAAACTGACAGATGAAGAGTTAGCTCTGCTTCTGGAATCGGACACTAGGACTGATCACAGGGTGAGTCACAGGAGAACGTCATTTGCCTTTCCATGCCTCAACTTCCTTCTCTGTAAACAAGGGAATAAAACTACCTAACCTCATAGGATTGATGTAAGTTATCATATACATATGATACTTTAAAACACTCTAAACAAGTACCTGAACAAAGTAGGATGTATTAGTTACTACTATTAGTATCTCAGCCTTATATATATATATATATATATACTAATTCAACCTAAAAATTGACTGGTAGGCAAAAGTTAATTGACCTTCAAGGTTAGATAGCCTATTTTTTTCTCACACTCTCCTTTTCATACATGCATGTTTAGAAGAAAGTGTAAACCTATTGGGTTAGAAGAGCATTACAGCTGTTTTAATCAAGGCTCATTGGACTGATGATTTCACAATGGCTATGCACTTCTCTGTCACTTGATTTTACATTCTGTCCTTTTGGGTGGAATATGAAAATGGGATTAGCAGTTTTCTATATGGGCAAAGAAAAAGGGTGAAAGTTGAGAAAGCATTCTACTTTTGTTTTAGTTTGTTCCCTTTATCTTAAGTCCCAGTCCCTCTGTTGCAAAAGCATTGGAACACCATCACAAAAGAAATAGTTCCACACAGAGGGGAGTCTGGGCTGGAAAAGGAAAAGAAAAATACTGTAAATTCCTATTAGATCTCAGCATGATTCTCAACATGCCTGTTATCCTTTTCAAAATCTATACATTCTTTTGTATTCTAGGGTTCATTTTGATTGTACTAGGTACTCAGTTGGTTAGTTGCTCTGTAAAAAAAATTGTAAAGAAGTCCCCCCTGTTTTTCTTAGCTTGCATTTTATTCACCAACATGGCATAGAAGAAAACACACATGTGCACTCACACAACCAGCAGACAGAAATGAGATTCACATCAAAGACGTATTGGGAACTGTACCTGATTATGTGTGCAAATGTAAAAATAAAATGGCTGTTGGTGACCTATCAAAACATTTGGCTACCTTTATATGAATTTTGCCTCATACTTTTATGTCATATGAATGAGGTGACATTCATTCAATATTCAATATTCAAGACAATATTATAGAAATGTCCATGTATGCAAAATGCTTCCTTTTTCAATTAGTTTCATATATATACAGTACTCTTTGTTCTCTATATGCTCTGACTGTGAAACTACTTATTGTATAAAAAGCTCCAAAGTTACTTTTGGGATATAACTGCCACTTGGATACCTTATGATTTTAAAAGCATTCTCATTTAAAGATGATTACAAGTATCCAATTAAAACCTTGATTTTATGAAATACATATATGTATATATATAAAGTAAAATAGTATATATTATATATTCTATAAAGTAAAACATATATATATATATATATATATATATATATATATATAAGTGAAATCATTCAACAATTTATTCAAAAGCACCAAAAGGTAGAACATTTACAATCAGTCTCAAATCAAATCAATGTGGTACTTATTTTCAAAACATCATCTAGCACTGGAAGTTTGAGTAGAAGTAGCACTGATATAATAATAATTAAGAATTTCATCAGTATTTTGGAAATTCCACATATTAGTTAGGTTCTAAATACTTATGGTTATTATTGTAGTACAATACTAGTACACTAGTATTAACTCACAGTGAGATGTTTTATACTAATACAGCATTTCAGTTAAGGTGAGTCATGTGGGGCTCCTGGCTGGCTCAGTGGGTTAAAGTCTCTGCCTTCTGGTCAGGTCATGATCTCAGGGTCCTGGGATCAAGGCCCATATTGGGCTCTTTGCTTGGCAGGGAGCCTGCTTCTTCCTCTCTCTCTGCCTGCCTCTCTGCCTACTTGTGATCTCTCTCTCTCTCTCTGTCAAATAAATAAATAAAAATCTTAAAAAAAAAAAAAGGTGAGTCATGTGAATCATACACTAAGTATCTAGGGGCTATTTAAGTCACATAGAAGCTTGCCTCTATCATAGATCCTGCAGTCAAGCTTGCCCAAGAGCACATAACCTAGAAGTGCTGCATTAGTCAGCATCTCACAGCATATCATCGGAATAAGTGGCTCTGAAAAGAAATATACTAAAATCTTGATATTGCAATTTTGCAATAATCAAGAAAAGATGCTATTGAAAAAACAAAATCATGGTTCTGACTGTAGTATCTGATCGTCCAGTAACTAAGTAGCTCCAGAAATCTTGTCCTGTTTTGAATTCGTAACAGTAAACAGGATGCTAATTTATTTTCCTGTTAGCAGTTTCTTGTGTGATACCTGTGCCGGTCCATAAGCTAGGTTTACTGACTAAATAAATCCATAGTATTTACTTGCAGGCTTTTCTGAAGCTGGGTATATTTACTGTGACCATTTGCTCATCACAAAAATTTTAAACTGCCTATAACTTCTTTTAAGCATATGGGCATTATAAAAACCCTCTTATAGTCAACGGAGTTCAGTTTTCTTTAATTGTTTCAGGAACAAATATCTACTCAAGTGCAAGCCAGCAGCTTATCTGCAATTTTGCAGTTGTACGATTTTCCAACAGCTGAAAATTAATTTGGTGTTCAAAAAGCAATGAAATCAAGAAAAACACAATAAGCAATTCTATTGCATGTTTAAAAGAATTAAAATAGGAAAGCAAAATTAAAGGTTTAAAGTGTTACAATATTTTATTAGCACTTTTATTTTTAACTCAATTTCAATTTGGATGAGTATTTTCCCTTAACCATTCCTAAGTCTTTTTTTCTACGGATTTGGCAGAATATGTCTGCCAAATTCCAACTAGGCCAGACAGATTTAGGTCAGGAAAATATTCTCATGCGGACTATAACAGAAGTTAGTGGAATTTTTTTTTTATTATGGAAATTTCCAAACATATACAAAGTAGAGAAACTAGTACAATAAACACCCATGAACCCATCTACCCAGTTTCAAAATTTATGAACATTTCTAATTTTGTTTCATTTATTCTCTCCCATTCCTCCTGTATCCCCAACCTGGGACTACTTTAAAGCAATACCCAATATCCTACTTACCCTTTTTCCATAAAGGCTTCAATATTTACTTCTAACAGATGAGGACTTTAAAAAACAACCACAGCTAACTACTGTATCTAATAAAACTAACAATAATTTCTATAGTTTAATAATGATTTCTTGATCCCATTTCCTGATTTTCTACCCTATAAAGAAAAGTGGGGTTTTTTTTTAGTTGCTTTGATTAACTCAGGATCCAGAGAGGGTTCACACAAGCTATTTGGTTGAGGTTACTGTCTCCACCAATGTGGAGACCCCCATCTTATTTGGATGTCATATACTTATGGAAAAATATAGCTCTTCTTTTTTTTTTTAAAGATTTTTTATTTATTTGACATAGAGAAACACAGCCAGAGAGGCAACACAAGCAAGGGGAGTGAGAGAGGGGGAAGCAGGCTTCCAGTCAAGCAGGGAGCCCGACTTGGGACTTGATCCCTGGTCCCTGGGATCATGACCTGAGCCGAAGGCAGTCGCTTAACCTTAACTGAGCCACCCAGGTGTCCCAATATAGTTCTTCTGAGGGAGAAGACTGAAGTAGGATAAAACTTAACTGATCAAAGTTTCCTGTCATCTAGGTTTTGTTGAGGGTTAATCTGATGAAGCCACCATAAGCGAGTGGTTTTCTGTGCAGAACACTTGTGGAGGTGCTGCTCAGAAGATACAGTTCCTGATCCTCTGAATTCCCATTTCAATCAGAGCATTTTGTTTCTCTCTTTTATTTATGGGACTTTCACATACAATTCAGCATTAAGCCTGGATTCAAATTCTTGCTTTCACTGAATTCTCTACCCTCTGCATACTGCCTCCTACGTATGCCATGCCTTTTCTGCAGGCTCAGCACCCCAAACCCCCAACTCTCAAAGTTCCACTGCCTAAGAGTTCCTTAATTGGCAGAATTTACATCTATTTTAGGATGACAGATGGAGGGGTTCATCATAGGGCAATATTTTAAATGAGTTTTTCAGTTTTTGTTTTTTTTTTTTTTAAAGTGTTCTTAATAATAGGTATCATATGTCCTGTAGACTCTCAGCCCTTTTTAGGGGTAGATTGTAGAATTCAAAGAGGAGGAGGAGGAGGAGGAGGAGGAGGAGAGGAGAAGGAGGAGGAGGAAGAGGAAGAGTAGGAAGAGGAGGTGGAAGAGGAGGAGGAGGATAGCAACAGGATCTGGTAAGTAGTTTTTGTTCTCATAATGATTTACAAAATAAAATGTTAGTCATAAAGAGTCTGGGATTTACAGTTTTATACACCTGGATTTGACCAGCTTTGCTATTTAGTGTTGTATTACCTCACCAAGCTAGTAAACCTTCCTGAATCTTTATCCTAAACTACAAAATAATACCAATCCTATAGGATGGTTGTAAAGATTAATCTCTAAAACATCTCGCCCATCAGGTGTTTAATACACACAATATCATTCATACACACACACACACACACACACACACACACACACATCTTGTGACTTTTTTAATCTCTTATTTAAAAAATCAATATACAAGTCTATAAATAAATGAAATTAAGCATCAATATTTTAGCTCTACCAAATGTGATGGTTGGTAATAATGGTAGTAATCTTAACAATGGGAACAAATAAGAATAAGACACTTTATTATTCATTTATTCCAAATCATCAATGCTATAAATATCCTTTCAGTCCTTTAACCTTCCTCAGAGAATACATATACATATATTGTAGCATAAAAGAGTTATTGAGAGCAGAGACAAGACAGTTCTCCACTGACCCTTGTATCACTAATTTTCCATGAGATCTAGTTCTTGGTTAACAAAAGACCACATCCAAAAAATAGGATTTTATTAATTCAGTGGAGAATGGTTTAACATAATATCTTGAAACTTCCAATACATATACATATATTGTAGCATAAAAGAGTTATTGAAACACAGCTACAGAATATGTATTATTCAAAGAACATGCTGAACTCTACTAGGGGGAAACTGGTCTTATTTATTGTTTCCAATAGAAAGTTCTCCAAAAGACTTTTCTTCTATAGCTATTATTTTCTTTTCAGAAATAGTCTCAAACTATATTGTCCATAATTAAAGATAGAAAAAATATTTTATGCTAGTCTGGAAAGAGCTACGCTTCTTCTAAGTACAAATAAAGTAACTTATCTCAGTATTACTGTTTTTTTTTTAAGATTTTATTTATTTATTTGAGAGACAGAGAATGAGTGAGTGAGAGAGCATGGGGGGAGGGGCTGAAGGAGAGGAAGAAGCAGATTCTGAGCAGGGACACCAATGTGGGGCTCCACCCAGGGACTCCAGGATCATGACCTGAGCCAAAGGCAGCATCTTAGCAGACTGAACCACCAAGGTGCCCCCTCACTATTGCTGTTTTAACATTTTTGCCATCATTCTTGTTTACCTTATCACTGATATTTACCAATATCATCATTATTAAAGCATCTAATATTCTTCCACTACTTCATTCCAAATCCTTACCATTATTAAGTTAGTTATTATTTACTATGTACAAAATACCATACTATTGCTAAGAAACTTAAAAATGGAAATTCTGGATATATTAATAAATTTTGACATTGATAATCATAAATTTCAGTTTTGCATATAAAGATTTTTGACTAGGATATCATTTAGGTATATAGACAAGACTGATAGAAATTTGAGACAATTTTTTTTCTTCACTTGGTGTACATATAAAATTTATTTGGATTAATAACATCACTAGTTGATAAAAAATGAACCTATTGACATTTGAGGTTGATGTATAAATCTGTTGTTATCTGTCTCCTGACCCAGAACTTTGTACATACAGATTAATTTAGTTCCTTTTATGGAAGTTTAAAGATATTATGTTAAACCATTCTCCACTGAATTAATAAAATCCTATTTTTTGGATGTGGTCTTTTGTTAACCAAGAACTAGATCTCATGGAAAATTAGTGATACAAGGGTCAGTGGAGAACTGTCTTGTCTCTGCTCTCATAATGGGCCAGTTTACAACCGATGAATGAGCTGTATTCAAAAAATATTAGCAATATATTGTTACCATTTTAAAATGCATGTTCACACAAAAACGATGTAAAAATGATAGGTGCCCAGATTAATCGCAAGATCAATTTAGCCTAAAATCAGTGCAGTTCATGAAAATAACAGAATATTTTAACTGTATAAGAGATTTCATTATCTGACTCAAGTCTTTTTTTTTACAAATGAGGTAACTGAAGTACAAAATGGTTGAATGATTTGCAGCAATAATCTTATAGGAAAATGCATTCTAAACTCCAATTAGAACAACAAGAAACACCCAGCAGGATTTGAAACTTCCCTGGGAGAAGAAAGATCCAAGTCCCTAGACATAAATAACATAATTACTACACCTGCATGGAAAACACTGCTTGATTTTTTTTTTTAAAGAATTGGCATACGGTATTATATGTCTCAGGTGTGTTATGCACAACACAGTAATTCAATATTTTATACATTATGTAATAGTCACCACAGTAAGTTGTTACCATCTGTCACTATACAAATTTGTTATATTATTAACTCTGTTAGTCAACGTGCACATATTAACTATGCTAAAGTTTAAGCTAGGCACAGTAAGATTAATAAGAATAACTAAAAATAAAACAGAACAATTATAACAATATACTGTAATAAGTTATATAAATGTGATCTCTCTTTCTCTATCCAGATATCTTATTGTACTGTACCCACACTTCTTGTGTGATGATGTGGGATGATAAAATGCCTGCACGATGAGATGAAGTGAGGTGAATGATGCAGGTGTAAATTACCATTAAGCTATTATTGACTTTCTGACAATACCTCAGAAAAAGGATCATCATCTGCTTCAGCTGACAATACCTCAGGAAGAGGATCATCTGCTTGACCAAAATTCACTGCAGGTAACTAAAACTGTGAAAGGCAAAACAGTGACTAAGGGGGGACTACTGTATTCAAATTTCTTGGGTTGTCTAGTTATGTCAGAATCCTTCTAAATATTCTAAGTTACTTAATAAGCTGTAATTCCAAAGGAACTATCTCACATTACAGTATAAAAAAGCTTTTTACTTACATGTGCAAAATTTATTCATAGGCCTATATAAAACATTTAGCTTTCAAAAGAAGCTGTGTGAAAAATGTGTTTTGGATTATCTTCAATGGAAAAATGGTTGAAATTTAATCATTTTGTATCTGAATGCAAAACAAGCTACAATGGTATCATCTCAGTTCTTCCCAAACTACTTGTAGGGAAAGTTAAATGTTCAGAGCACTGATCAGTGCTAAACACAGAGGTGACTAAAAAATACGACTTCAAAAAAAGAATAAACTATTTACTAATTTGTTTCTCATTATCATAATAAATAATAATTAGCAATGCACTTAACTAAACACTTAAAATTTACAATCACATTATTATTATTAATTAAGAACATATAAAGACATAATATACTTTTGCATGTGAATTACTTTATATTATATATGGGTTAATTAGTTTCAAAATCACAGTAACTAGCTTCAAAACACAAGGGGAATATTCTCCCCCACCCCAGTGACTGAAATCTTAATTTAATAGAGATTTTAAGACGCCCTCAAAGATCAAGGATACAATATGTAATTCCATAAATTACTCAGCTTCCCCCAAGTATGTCTGACCTTGATCCAAATTACACTCAGAGAAGTTTGACTCATTTTCCTATTTTCATTCTTCTATTTCTTTTTATTCTTCATTTAATAAGAATCTTGTGGTTTACATTATTCTTTTTTTAAAAAAAGATTTTATTTACTTGACAAAGAGAGATCACAAGTAGGCAGTGAGAAAGGCAGAGAGAGAGGAAGAATCAGGCCCTCCGCTGAGCAGAGAGCCCGACGCGGGCCTTGATCTCAGGACCCTGAGATCATGACCTGAGCCACCCAGGCACCCTACATGATTGTGGTAAAATGATTATTCTGCATAAGTAACTAAATTTTATTTCTTAATTGTTAAGTGTTAGGGAATTTTTAAGTTAGATCATGCTAGGTCCCAATCAGGAATTGCCATTTTTTCTTGTTTAAGATGTTATTTATTTATTTGACAGAGAGAAACACAGCTAGAGAGGGAACAAAAGCAGGGGGAGTGAGAGAGGGAGAAGCAGGCTTCCCACCAAGCAGGAAGCCCGATGAGGGGCTCCATCCTTGGACTCTGGGTTCATGCCTGAGCTGAAGGCATATGCTGAAGGACTGAGACACCCAGGAGCCCCAGCAATTACCATTAAGCAAAGAAGCCACAAGTAAAATTGGACCATTATAACTTATTTTATATAGAATATTCCAAAGTAAGGAAGAAACTCTGAAAATGTCTGGACTGAATGCTGTAAAGTGGTCAAATGTGGCTTATAAGTAAAATTTCGAGAATCAGAGGTATTAGAAATTTTGCACAAAATTCTGTTTTTATACATTTTTTTTCATATTTAGAGATAGTAGATACAGTGTGTTAAATGTTACTCTGACTTCAATTTGTGAATTCCAAATTTTCTTTTAGGTTGATTTGGACTATTTGATGGATTAGATAATTCATTTAGATTCAGTGAAGGGCAAAGAGGATCCATGAGATAAAAATCTAAATGAAGCCTGTTGTCATTGTTCTATGGCCACATTTGCTATACTTACTTATGCTGACAGAAGATTGATGAGCATTGTCAGATTGTCAGGTCCTACCACTGAAGACCTGAGCAGTAGGTGCTCTTAACTTCATTTTGAGGAAGAGAAACTAAGGCCCCAAGACCACTCCAAGGAGAACTTGTGTAGCTCAAATTCATGCCCCCCCCCTTTTTTTTTAAGATTATTTATTTATTTATTTGACAGAGAGAAACACAGCCAGAGAAGGAACACAAGCAGGGGGAGTGAGAGAGGGAGAAGCAGGCTTCCTGCTGATCAGGGAGCCCGATGTGGGGCTCAATCCCAGGTCTCCAGGATCATTACCTGAGCTGAAGGCAGTTGCTTAACCAACTGAGCCACCCAGGCGCCCCTCATGATCACTCTTAATCACTGTAGTAAAAAAGGTCATATCAAGCATATTGGACACAGCTTGGATCTTTTTTTTCACATTCCTTTTTCCATATGGTAAAACTGTTTTCTTTAATAATCAGAAAGTGAATAATAGATAATAATGACCAGAAAAGAAATACAGTGGAAACGTTTTTTGAGCTACGCGTGTAACATATGTTTATATATACAAAATATGTACAATAGTATACACACACACATATATACTATGTGTCATTGTATAATGACATGTGTATTATAGTAGTAAAAAGTTAAAAATAAGAAAAAATGTTATGGTATGAAAAAGATGTAATGGAGTAATATTTTAATTTTATAAATGTAATTTCGAAAAACACGAGAAGACAAATCTTTACTAAAGTTTGTATTCTTTCAGTTATTTCCATATTACGCAGAAATAAAAAAATTCAGGCATTTACCTAGGATGGATTAACTGAACTAAGTCAAATTCTGTTTCTTTACCTGACAATCAGTGCTCTATCACAGGGATAGTATTTGAATGAAGGAATATATAGTACAACAAGGCTGGAGATGTGAACTAAAGTGAACTGGAATGATTTTAAATCATTAAAAATTTACTCTAAAAAGTGATTGTAGTTGCTTAGTTTTAGTTTATGAAGGACAAAAATATACAGTAAAATAAAAATAGAATTAAAACATAATAAAAATACTGGGAATTGGCATGTGTGTACATGTGAGTAAAATATTATAAAAATTAATTGCATATTTTGGGTGCCTGGGTGGCTCAGTCAATTAAGTATCTTCTTTCAGCTCCGGTCATGATCCCAGGGTCCTGAGATTGAGTTCCAAGTCAAGGTGACTTCTCTCTCTGCCTCCCACAACTATATAAATAAAAATCCTTTAAAACAATTTTACAAATGATTCTTTAGCATCAAGGAACTAAATAGAATCACATGTCTTGGTTTTTTATTTATTTTAAATTAGGTAAAAAGTTGAAAAAAAAATGAATTATTCCATCCTATGAGTGGTTCCTGGCCACTCTGTGACCCTTTCTTCCTATATGTTCATGAAGCTAGGCTTCATAGTCTGATGCCATCACTTGTATCTCCTAAAATTGTTATGTTCTGCTCCTCCGAATTCTCTGACGCTGTGTATCTAGACTCTGTTTCATTTCTTAGCTAACGTCTGTTCTCTTTGAAGACTTAGCTCAGAGAAGCTATCATTGAATACTCACTATCATTACCTCAGAATTTGTTAAAGGAAGGGCTGCTCAAATATGCTTTGGCAGCATTCTCTGCTTATTCTGGTCCTCCAAGTTATTATACTATTTTGTAATTTTGATTTAAGTATCTTTTTTTCTCCACTATTTGAAATTATTTATTTGTGTATTCTAGTGTCTACTTTCCCAACACTCACCACATATTTGTGCAATAAATGTAGAAACTCCAATTATGTACTCCCTCCCCAAAAAATCAGAAGTGCTGAGACAATGTTTTCATTCTTTTTAGATAATCAACACAATACCTCACAATCATTTCAAATACCAGGTGTGAAAAAAAGGTGCGTCAGCACGACTTTCCTTTTTCATTTTCTTTGTTTTGTCTCACAATCAATATTATTTAAGCAATTATCAATCATATCTGACAGAGCTTCCTTAAATATAAATTGAGTTGTCACAAGTTGCTTAAAAGGAATAGCAAAAGTGAGGATATTTAGTTCAGTTCACTCGAGATTGATGGCCTCATGTCCTTACAAAGGCAGGACAGATGTCACCAGTCAAATAGAGACAAGCCGCCTGTCCTTTGCCAAATCTCTCCTAACTTGAGGAAAGGTATTTGCCTAGACACCCAATCCACTTAACAATATTTAGGATGACTTATTCTGTGTCCATGTTAGGTCCTGAAGTATAGCTTTACATCCTGGAGCTGTTTCCTTTGTCCTTCCTTCCTATAAACTCGTACATAGAAGCACACAGGTTCTTATTTTCTATCTTCTCAATGTGCCTTGATTCTAGCTGACCACCTCCTCTCTTCTATATTCCCATTACCACCTCCTCATTTCAGATTCACATCATCTCTCACCTTGTCTGTGACGTCCCTGTGTCCAAATCTGAAGCAACTCCACGTCCTTCTCCACACCTGTATGGAAGTGAGCAATCTAAACTACAAATCCAAGTTATCACTTCCCTGTATGACAGTTGAGCTGTGGAACTGACCAGATGGGCTGCATGAATAGTTCAGGATTTTCATCAGATCCTGCCCACCCCCCCGATGCAGTTATTTTCCTGGTATTTAATTTGTAAAGCCTACCTAAAGTTGCATGCCCACCATCACCACTTCTGTTAAGAAAAATGCTTATGGATACTTTTTTCACTTTCTGATATGAAAATAAACCATATTGATGTTTTATTAATGCTTATTTTCTTAATAAAGATTTTGCTTATTTATTTGACAGAGAGAAACACAGTTAGAGAGGGAACACAAGAAGGGGGAGTAAGAGAGGGAGAAGCAGGCTTTCTGCCAAGCAGGGAGCCCGATGCGGGACTCGATCCCGGGTCTCTGGGATCATGAGCTGAGCTGAAGGCAGACACTTAACAGCTGAGCCACCCAGGTGTCTCATTATTAATGCTTATTAAGCAATATAATAACTGCTTTTCAATTTTTAGAGTCTTGACCTGTAGTTTACTCTCTGGAAAAGGAATTTGGAGGTACTAAAATCCAAGCTAAAATCGGAGTATAAATAATAAAAAAAAAAAAAAGAAAAAACTTCAGTACACACAAAACTGACTCTTAAAACAGAAATGTAAAATAATTTCATAGTACAAGGTTAAAAACTTAGATATATCAAGCAAACAAACAGGGTCTTGATCTTAAAAAGGAAGAAAGAAATAAAAAGCTTGGAAACTTGGTCTCAAGTTCACGGACAGATTAGAAGTCCAATCAATATCATTTTATTTAACAAATATTTATTGAGTGCTTATAACATATAAATAAATATTCTTGGAGCTCACAATATATAGTCCCTGCTTTCAACAATCTCCCAGGTTAGTGAACGTGATAACATATTAGCATATACTTACCACCTTGAATGACAAATTCTAAGAGTGGAGACTTTTTTTTTAGTGTTCTTTTCATGCTACTCCTTGCTCAGAATGCCCTCCCTCTTCCAATCTAACTGTATGACATCTACCACTTTGCCAACAGGAAGCAAGGCTCACATCCTACATGAATCCTTTCTGAATTCTCATCATACAACCCAATGCATTTTTAACCCACTTGAACTCCTGGATATTAATACATGCACTGCCCATTGGATCTGCATTTATTGCTTAGTTCTTATTTCAAGGTAATCCTTGATGACAGGCACTCATGCTACACTAAGCATTGCGGACACAGGCATAAAAAAATGGGCACAGTTACAAGTCTCAAAGTCAGTTACACTGACAGTGTGGCACAGGAGACAGTAATTAAGTACTAAATTCAAGGTACACAAAATGAGTACTATGACCCCACAGTGTGATGGAACAAAATAAAAGTACAATAATATATATAATATATACAATAATATATATATATATATTCTAAAGATTTTATGTATTTATTTGACAGAGAGAGAGATCACAAGTAGGCAGAGAGGCAGGCAGAAAGAGAGGAGGAAGCAGGTTTCCTGCTGAGCAGAGAGCCCAATGTGGGCCTCGATCCCAGAACCCTGAGATCATGTCCTGAGCCGAAGGCAGAGGCTTTCACCCACTGAGCTACCCAGGTGCCCTACAATAATATTTTTGCATTACTACTATGAAAAGATGTCAAGAATGTCTTTATATGCTCTCCTCCTACATGGATTTTGTCTTAGGCAGAGAGTTTCAAAAGTAATTGTGGTTAAACATCAAAAACTGTGGGAAACCTTGAAGTCACATTGAACTTACTAATATATATAGTCAATCTGTAATAAAACATCTTTAGGACCCAAATCTCCATAGCAACAAATTCATTTATGAACACAAAAGTATGTAACCTCTGTTGGCACAGGTCACCAGGGACTTTTTCTCTCTTTTATCAAGAACTTAAATTTTAAAAATTATCTATGATTTTTCAGTAAACAAAATTCATCGAGAAACCTCTATCTTATGGACTTTACAGAGAAATAACAAATTAGAGATCAAAGTTTCTGTACTTCAGCAATAGGTGCAAACAAAACAAAAGTCTGGTGCCCTGAGTAGGTTAAAAAAATACAAATTAATAACCTAATTCGAAGCAATAACCATGTATTTCTAATGCCAATGAAACAGCGGTCATTTTTGAAAGTGAGGTCAGTGTCTTTATTTATCCCTAAAAATTCCTGCATAAAATCTTCTTTTAAAGCCTTTTAAAATGTCTTTAAATTTTGTCCCACATGTCCGAGGCAGGGAGGAAAGCAAACATGTCTATTGAATAAGAGTACTTATATTATACACATCATGTTTTCCAACTTCTAAAATCACTTTTCTGACTCCAATTCTCTATTTCTCCCCTTATTACTCTCTTCTCCAAACAGATCCAAGAATGAGTTATAAGCTATAAAATGATTCACTGGAAGAGTGGCAAAAGCCCGACTATGTGGGAAAAAGAGAAAGCAGTTATCACCAACCCCAGTGCTTCCCTCTATAACTCTTTCTCAGATAAGTATATTACATTATGAAAAATATGTTACATGAACATGATTAAATTCACTAATTTATATAATCAAATATATTAATCACTATTTGCCAGGTACTCAGGATCAGTTTGAAGCATGCAAGCATCTAGTCAGTAATTTCTATATCTAGTTGCTCCTCTAAACTAGTATTTTTATTTACTGAGGTTAGAGAAAAACTGTTTTTTAAGTAATATAAGTGAATGCATTTTTTATGTTCAAAATATGGGATTTTATTATATGAATATAAATTTATGAGTGTGTATTTATGAACCAGACAATCATATATTAGGAGACACAGTAAACTGTTCACCTAGATCACCTGGCAAACAACCTTATGGCATGCCTTATTGCTTTCCAGAATTCCAACTGATGGCAACTGCTGATTTCAGTTAATACTCAATTCAACCAGTGTTGTCAAGAGAGAAAAGGGGATTGAATTTAGTTGTTAGGGCTGTCTGTGTGTGTGCGTGTGTGTGTGCACGTGCACTTGTGTGCAAGGGACCCTGTGTGTATGTTCACTTCTACTTGAGGTAAAGAGATGGGGATTCTAGATAGGGAAGAGATCAATTTTTATTTCTGTGGTCTCTGTCTGTGTAGTTGCCTAAGTTCTGCTAGCCCATTATCTAACTCGGAAGATAGCTCAAATATCACTGTCATCAAGCTAGTCTCTATCCTCATGGTTATCAAAGTAATGCATATCATTAGAATATGGGCCATTGAATTACAACGGAAAGAGAAGTAAAACTGAGTGAAGGTTTCACTGGATATCAGACACCTGATGTCTCTTTGAGTTTTGATGCTTAAAAGACATGTTCTATTATTAAATAGAAAAAATAATTTTAGCATTAAAAGATCAATACATTTAGGGCACCTGGGTGGCTCAGTGGGTTAAAGCCTCTGCCTTTAGCTCAGGTCATGATCTCAGGATCCTGGAATTGAGGCCTGCATTGGGCGCTCTGCTCAGTGGGGAGCCTGCTGCCTTCTCTCTCTGCCTGCATTTCTGCCTACTTGTGATCTCTCTCTCTCTGTCAAATAAATAAATAAAATCTTAAAAAAAAAAAGAACAATGCATTTAAAAATGTACTTCTGTTTAAAGTTGACTTGTAATATAATAGAAAGCAGAGGAGATAACTTCCTAAAGCCTCATTTCAGGAGAAGACAGTTTCTCATTGTATATTTATTTTATACATAAAACATATCGTAGTATACTTTAAGTTTCAGATTGTTAGTAATGACTTAGAGGAAAGGACAGCAAGAAAAATGAATGGTGATGAGGTATGGCATGTGTCTACTCTTTAATTTCTTTAGAGAGGCAGAGCTTGAACAACAGAGAAGTGATGGATGATTTCTGTAGACTGTACTACTCAATAAATATATGAAGGCCACCTTGAGCTGTAAAATCTACTCTCTCTACAAAGTGAACATTTTTTGAGCTGACCCAGGCTTGTCACACTGAATGTGAAATTTGCTATGCTTTATAGCTCTATGTTACCTTTCAGGCATTGACTAGTTACGTGGCGAGCATGCGTGAAGTATTGCATATTGAGTATCGCCTCAAAAATAAACATACCAAAAATCGGGTAGACGGGAACGAACGCTCAGTAACATCCTTTTTCATTTCAAATGTATTCCTCCTCCCTGTACCAGCTTGCAAAACTTTTCTCTTCTCCTGGAGAATCTGCCTCTCCAGGCCCTGTCCCAGACTTAGCACCTCAGATTTTTTCGCCGCCTTTTAGCTCTCTGGTTCTGCCAACCAATCTCTCTTCTCTTGATTCTGCATCATGCAACCCGACTGACCCTCTCCTCTTGATTCTGTATGACGTGGCCCTACTGAATCATATGAAAACTTGCAAATGCCTCCTGAAGGCAAAAATGAAACGAGTGAACAAATCATTAATCTAAAACAAAGGAAGTAGTAAGGTTAACAATGCTCATATATTAATAGATATGTTCTTACCTCACAATAGTTAGAAAAACACGTCTATTGTGTTCGGTATTTCCCTGTACTATGTACTCAGGGATTTAAAATAGAAATCCAAGATCCTAGAAGTTTGTAGAATTGATTTATTAGATCAGAACAAGTGTTATATTTTTGATGACTTAGAGTGGTAGGGAATAGAAAAGAAATTGACAAATAAAAAGAGGAAAAAAAAAGATCAAAGACATCTCAGGAAGAAAGGGAAACTAAGTATGAATTGGGTTGAGAGGCAAAAATTCCTTCATGTGACTTTCGGTCCAAAAGTTTGAAAATTTGTAATGATATTAGGCACTAGATTATTAATTTTTACATGAAGCTAAAAAACTCAGTCCTGAAGAATGTTTACTTTAATGCTTTGCTAGAAAAATTTCCTGTGATCCAACCACATTTTGGCATGAATAACAGAGACAGAAAATTAACTGTGGCTACAATAAATTTTTATTCCAAAAATATAGATTGGTAAGTTCAAACAGAAGTTTGTGTGAGAGCTGTGCTATCATTGTTTATTTAAAAATAAATGTAGAGAGTAAGCTCATATTCCAAGAAGATGAAATAACTCACTATTGCAGACAGCTACCTCCCAAGGGCAGAAATGATCTACAGCAGAGAAAGAATAAAGAATGTTCCTTGTATGTATTTTACCAGCTGTGTGGAACAGAATAAAGTTCTTGTGGCAGAGAAGCCTAGGAACATATATATGTACAACTGTTACCTTAAAAACATCTACCTGAATTATAATCATAATTTTTTGCTTTATAAGCGACTGCAGAAGTATTTTTTTCAGAAGTATTTACTTAAATTAGTAATTACCTTTAGGATTGTGTTAAACAGAAAGTAGTGTATCACCGATTTATTTCCTGCATTTATTGTATAAATCTCTACTGTGGCAATTCAATTGAATTTACTTGTGAAGTCCCATTAGTGTCCATATGGTCTATTAGCTATTTTATTTCTTAAATGGGGTATAAGGGATAAAACTGCCTGGGAATTGAATAGGTTTTCAAAAGAATAAATCCAGTCCACTTCTTTCTGCTGACAGAATAAATTTGGAGATCTTCACCCATGTCCAAGCATTCCTGAGAAATTTTTTAAGGCAATATGAAGTGGCACTTACAAGCAAAACTTGACAGACTCCAATTGCAATCCCCTCACTAAGTCACAAACAAAACGACTTTGGACAAGTTAATAAAGCAAGCCTATCTCATTCCACCATTATAAAGATTAAATGAGGTAATAATGCAACCCCCTAGTATAATCTCTGTGCATGATCATCATGATTATATTTACTCTTATAGAATGTATGTTGCAGAGTTGGGATTTAGTATTAGGTTTGTTGTTTAAGTCACAAATGCAACTGCCAGTTCACTCTACTAATTTATTATACTCATCATTATTGTCACAGGTACATTTGTCAGCATGTCCTTTCTACTTTCCTCCCCAAAGTTACAAGCATTCTTCTCTCCCTACTATGGACGTTTTAGTCCTTATAATCTATACCAATGCTGTGTTGTTATTTTGCCATGGGTGTTTTCATAGCGTTTTTCCCCCCTTAGAATGAGGTCATAAATTTCTCAAAAGAGAATAATAGCAACATTTAATTCCTCTTGGCAGATAAATATTTACCATGAGGTTAATGAAGCTCCTGCTTTGCACAGTGTCCTTCCAGGACCCTGGAAGAGTACTATCAATGTTTTCACAAGAATATTATGGTCTGCCAACATTTGCACAAGTAACAATTTTTTTTTTTAAGAGAGGGTTCCCCAAACTAGCTCATCTTTAGGCCACACAAAGCCTGTCCATGAACTCAAAAAGAGAGTTTATTTGTTTGTAAAGTGGCCAGGACTGTATTTTTTTTTTTTTTTAACAAATTCACTAAATAGTTCACCAGAGCGGATTTTCAGTTAACTGCACCTCTTGATTGCACACATTCAGCAAACAGAGCGATGCACATGGCTTCAGCTGCTCTTATTACGGAAGAACAGCTACTCTTGGAGTTAGCATCAAATCAACATTCAGATTTTTGGAGGGGTGAGTAAAACCGGCAACACTGTATCACCATCAAGACCTTGCATGACTGACCGCAAGATCTGACCTTTACTGTCCACCTGTATATACCCACTGACCTTTGTCCCACATTTTCTTTAAGTTCTTCTTTCCAGCTTAAGACTTGGTGGGCAAAGCATCCCATGATAGGAACCAAAACTATCCCCTCAGGCAATAATGACTGCCATGACAAAGAGCTCTGGTCAGCTCAGATCACTTAGAGAGTTTTGAGCTCAACCACTGACTCACACATGTACAGATGGACTGTGGAGTGACCAAGAGTCACCTCTACCTTATTGCAATGTTAAAATCTCCACCCAAGAAGGAACACAAAGCTCATTAACATAATATACAATGTATCTATAGGCATATTTTCTTAAGGCACAGGTGCAACCTCACACCTACCTCTACATAGGATGATAGAACTCCCCTTTCTGAATATTCTTCTTAACCCTAAATAAAAGAAATCCATTCACCCTTGTTTAAGGAGTCCTGACTTTGAAAGTTATTCCATAGGATCTCCTTATCTGCTGCAAATAAAGTTTCTTTTTTGTGACAATTCCACTTGGTTTAGTCTCTACCTGTAACTCATCAAACAGCAAACTTACATTAGTTCAGGTATAATAGGGGACTATCAGTTCTGGGACAGTACTTTTTAAAATTAGCATAGATTTGATTCAGGACAAATAATATATGGAAAAGTGAGGAACAAGCAGTTGTTTCTCCTAAAAAAAGAGAGAGAGAGAGATTTTTTTTTTTTTTTTTTATGTTGGAGAGAGAGCATTGAATCCTCAAGCATGTTGTATGGGCCAAGGACCGGCCACCCCAAGATGGGCCACTTTGCATAAATATTATTTTAAGTTAAAAGCAATCAAAACCCAGCAGATTCAAGAAAGTTCTTTATCTTTCCCTCAAAAGTCTGCTTGTACCAGGAAGAGAGTTAATGACAGAGAACCCTCTTTACCTAAGGAACTTATCTACACAATAAAGCGAACTTTGCTTTCCAAAACACCTCATTTCACTTCCTGCTAATGGTCTTTCTCCCCATTGTATCTTCAGTAGCTTCAGACCCCTACCCCTCTCCTCAGCTCAAATAAGCATTTGTTGCCTTACTACCTTTGGGATTTCCGTGTGTGTGTGCATTCCCCGTATATATGCTATTAAATTTGATTTTCTCCTGGTAATCTGTCTCATGTCAATTTGATTCTTAGTTTAGCCAGAAGAACCTTGAAGGGCAGAGGATACTCTTCCTCTTCAACAATGGCAACAACAATAATAATAGCAACAACACATAACATATCAATGACAAGCAGAGTGCTAAATGCTTTATAAACATGTCTAAACCCTAAACAATTCTGGGAGGCAGGTATTAATATCTCTGTTTCACAGATGAGGTGATTGACATCTAGCATTCAATAAGGGCACATGACCATGCAGCCAATGCAAGACAAGCCAGTACCAAAGTCAGTTCTGTTTTACTTAATCATTGAGCCTATTGCACATCCAGTATATACTAGAACTGAAAATCTTGACTTATAAAAGTAGGAAAGTGGTTGCAAAACTGTATTCATCATGAGCTCATTTCTAAGGTCAAATTTCTTAGATGCATTTCAATGAAGTCAGATTCAGGCTTTGGAAACTAATAAACCTTGGATATATGATGCAACAACTTAAAATATTTTTGTTAAGTAATCATTTTTCACAGCAGTTAGTAGAGTGCTTACTAAGGCAAAACAATAGATGGGGAACATTTTTTAACTTGGGTACATTTCAAGATAGCTTAAAAAATGATTTATGACTTATATCTCAGAATTGTGCCTGATACACTATGCACTGAAAACAATGTGCATTTTTCCTCTGTATATTTTTCCATTGTGTTGTCACTGTTAATTGGTAGGTATGTTATCTTGGCCATCTCTCAAACACTACAAGGATTTTTGTTCTGGGGGTATTTATGAGAGCAGTGCATTTCTTATAGATATGAAATAAAAACCCTTTTAATCCAATTAAATTTAAAAATCATTTGTGATAATGACCTGAGTATCAGAGGATGAAGAGAAATAAGAGAGGACACAGTCCCTCAAGTGGTTTCTAATCTAGCATAATAGTTGTCAAATAGAGTGATCATGGGAATCATCTTGGATGCTTTTGAAATTTGTGGAGGAGAAGCCCCCAGAGAACCTTAGTTATAACACTGAACAGAGCCTAAGAAATCTACATTTTTAAGAAGCACTCCACTATTACATGCCTTTGTCCTCCCTTTGAGAAAATGACCTAATAAAAAGGACAGACATGTATAAAACTGAGTACAATATAAAATATATTAAAATAAATATAATAAAGAAAATTATAAGGTAAGGAAAGACTATTTCTTTTGTCTTTTGTGAATTTAAAAAGAAACCACTGTTATAGTCATTCTCCACTTATGAAGAGAACTATTAAGACAGGCATGAGTATTTATGAAAGAGCATTTCAAATTTCCATGTTGACCTCAGTCTGTACCTTCTAACTGATTTTTTCTTTCCAGCCTATCTCTTAACTCAGGCAAAAAACCTGGAGGGCAAAGCATCCGTGATGAGAACTGAAACTACCATTTCAAGCAACAGGGATTGCCCTGACATTAGCAAGATCCCATGTGATTAACCCCAAGACAATGATCAACTTGACCTATACTGTTAATCTGCATATATCCACTCACCTTTGTCCCACACTTTCCTTATATAAACCTAGAAGTATTTTTAGCGTTTTGGAGATAGTCTTCTTTGAGATGTTAGTCACTGTTTTTCTGGTGTTGGCTTCACTGTAATAAACTCCTTTCTTACTTCACCAACACTTACCACTTGTCTCTCTGCCTTTGGATTTTGTCAGCAGCCAGTGGCTGAAGCTGGACCATTTGCGATATTTTGCAACCTGGTTACATTGAGAAAAAGGCCCCCTCCTTCTATTCACATTTAAAATTATTTATACTACTGTATAGTACATCCCATACTGCTGACCAGAAGAAACTGTTCCTAGCTATAAAAATATTTTTTTCTGCTTTTAAAAAAACTTCTGAGCACAAGTCTTACTCCACTGTGTGCACATAGGCATATTTTACTCTTTCTTGTATTTTTATTCAGTAATAATGGTTTCTTCCTCAGTTTTAGCTGGGTGTTGTATCTTAGTGTAATTGGAGTCTACTGAAACTCTGACATTTTAAATATATTACTAGAAATGAAATCAGTATATCAATAAGATGAAATGTGCTACAAATCTACACAAAGCAAAGACATATGGCATTTGAATGAATGTGAATGCCGTTGTGAGTAGTCAACTGTGGATGCCCAGTGGGATATCTTCATGGTTTTGTGTCTAGTCTTAACCCAATGTGGACTTTACACTTCGTTGAATGACAAGCTCTTATTTGAGCACAGCTAGAAACTGATTAAGTTACTTTCTGACTATGCTGTAAAGTAATTCACTAGATTTATATAAGCTTTACCACTTGAAACAAAGAGGATATAAAGAGTTATATCAATATTAGAATGTTGAAAAGGAACAGCTTTTGGAATAAAATCAACAGCTGAAATCAGTTGAAACATCAGTCGATTTAATTATTTCCAATATCTTTCATGTATTTCTGTCAATTATTTCCAAAAGGCAAATGAATTCTGTTATATTTCATTTAAGGATCTCATAAAAAGGAAAATAAAACCATAGTTTGGTGTATACTTATTTAAATGAAGAGTTTACCTATAATTCAAATATTCTCTTTCAGGAGAGGAGATTGCAAGCACTTCAGATTAGGAGTCATCTTTGCATACAGCCTTTGGTGTGATGAGGGCTCAATGCACACTGAACAGATAAAAGAATCCCTGGATTCAGGAATAAATATATCTATAAAATATAAGGATCCCATAAGACCCTATTTCCTCTCTTTGGACCTTTCTTTGGGCTATGTTTCAATACAGATCTGAACTATATAAATAATATAATCTGGATATAAAAAGCTTATTTTGTATGACAGAACGTACCCTTTTGGTCTTTTGTTAGATTTTAGTGTTTTTAAATAGTTCAAATCTGTGACTTTCTAGTATTTTTATTAATGTTCATTCTTACAAAACTGTGACAAGCATGGTAAATGCAGCAGTAGTGTGCAGTACAGGAAATAGTGATTTTTTTTCCCCAAGTTCACCTAACTACTTGAAAGCCCAAGAGGGCTTCTCCAGCTTCCACAAAGATACCTTGAGTTTCTCAGTCTTCACTGGTGTCTCTCTCCTTTCCCTTCTGCATTATTCAATGTGCATCCTATACACCACTTAACATTCAAGGATGCATTTTCATTTCTCTATTTTCTGTGTCTCATTTACCCCCATACACTATTATTGACTCTTGAAGGGCAGAGGCTTGAGCTTCCCTCAAAAATGACTTCAGTATTGATAATGTCTTGAATCACTAAGACTGTCTAAAGCCAACTTGGATTTTTCCATTTCACCTAATGTCTCCAACCATGCCCAAGCAATCACTGGGACTAGAAGAGTTATCTCTGACATGCTTCTTGATTTTTCAGCATTTTTCTTCTTGATTTTTCACCATTTTTCTTCCATTCCTAGTTGAAAGTTGCCATAGCATATACAGTAACAAAAAATATGAATATAAGTGAAAACTGACCAATTTAAGTTTAAAAGCCAAGTTCAGCTGTTGTCATTTTAAGAGGTGACTCAGTGAAAAGAGCTGCCAGGAGGCAGAACTTCTTAGAGATAGAATTTGATTTCTGATTACAAAATCTAACATGACAGAATGGTGACCGTTAAGATTTCTGCTGGAGTCATTAAGGTAATATTTTATTCAGTTCACTATCAATTTTCCTATTTAAGTGACTAAATTAAGTTCATTGATATCTCATACTGTCCTGAATTTCCAGAACACTGTCACCAACACTAAGGTCAACATTTCCTCCTAAAAAATTTGCTTAGAAAAATTTGTCTAATGGTTCTTTGATTTTTCAAATTGAAATATGAAATAATGAATATAGCAGAATAACAGTTAAAAATGAAAAGAAGAAGGGAAAAAACAAGAACCCAACTGTCTTTCAAAATTTTATTTTAAAATAAATCAAAGAGAATGCCTAAGTGTCTCTAGGCAGTGTAAAATTGGTGAAAGGGGTCATGGATTACATCTTTTTTAGTTTTGTATGGCTAGTGCCCAACAGCACAGAATCATAATAGGATAGTCAGAATTGGTTAAATGAATTTTAAAATTATAACTCAGTATAATAACTCCTTGACTCCTAATATTTGCAATGTAGGTTTTTATATTGTGTTTCCAATAAGTTTGTAAATGAATTTTATGAATTTCTTCCAAAGTTATCTGAATTCTGACGAAAGATAAAAATGAATATATTCTAGTCCAGGCTGTTAGTCACTGACTTGTTGTCTAACTGATTTTACAAGACACTACCTCTTTGTCTCAGTTTTCTCCTAGGTAAAACTGTAACAATCATGCTATATCTCATCTGTCACAGGTACTGTGAGAACAAAGTGATATTCTGTATCTATAAACATTTTGAAAAATATAACATAGGATAATATGGTTTTAAAATAATAACTCCATTTTGGAGATTGGAATAATTATCTTAATAATGATAGCATAAATATACATAATCTGTGTAAATACTTTAAACAAACTATTTATACATGCAAATAACATTTATAGAGTGAGATGCAGTAGGAAGAATACAGGGCTTGGGGACATAATCATCATTGTTAGCAGCTCTGCAATACCTGAATTTACATTTCAGCTCAGTTACTTACTAAGTGTAGGATGAGCTGTAAATTTCTTAACTCCCTGAGCTTCAATATCTCCATCTAAATATAATGGTTTTGACATATCTCAGAAAGATGTTTCCTTCATTGCTACCTTTTCTTCCTTCTCCCTGTAGCTGAGACAATTTAGTATCCCCAATATAATTTCTTTCCTTTGTTGTTTTAATTTTTAATAGGACATATAGCAACCCAGCTAGAAATTCCATTTGGGGGATCTCTTCAACTTAAGGTAGTTTTATGACTTAGTTCTTACTATAAGAATATGAGCAGAAGTGATGATTACAACTTTGCTGTCTCATTTGTATTTGTTTTCATTGTTGTTTTGTTTCAAGTTCTTATTTAAATTCTAGTTAGTAACATATAGTGTAATTTTAGTTTCAGGAGTAGAATTTAGTGATTCACCACTTACATACAACACCCAGGGCTCATTACCCATTTAACCCATTCCCCCACCCACTGCCCCTCCAGCAATCCTTAGTTTGTATTCTTTGGTTGAGTCAGCTCTTTGCTGACTCTTAGGAAAGAAAAGAGAGTGTTTGCCTCTTTCTCTTTTTCTCCCCCTCATGTTCATCTGTTTTATTTTTTAAATCCCACATATGAATGAAATCATATGGTATTTGTCTTTCTCTGACTGACCTGCTTCATGAAGCATAATACACTCTAGCTCCATTCATGTCATTTTAACTGGCAAGACCTCATTCTTTTCTGTGGTTGAGTAATATTCTAGTATGTGTGTGTGTGTGTGAGTGTGTCCACATCTTCTTTATCCATTCATCAGTCAATGGACATTGAGCTCTGTGTCTCATCTTTAAAAGTAAATGCCTTGCCTCCCTTTCATCTTTCCCTCAAATGGGAATGCAAATGTAATGCAGGTGGCTCAGATGGTGGTTGTCAGTAGGAAGGGAAGTTGTGGGTAGGTGAAATAGGTGAAGGGGTTCAAGAGGTTCAAAAGTTCTCTCTCTAAAATAAATAAGTCATGGGGATACAACATATAGCATGGTGGCTATCATCATAATATTATAATGCATGCCTGAAAGTTGCCAAGAGAATAAATCTTAAAAGCTTTCAGCACAAGAAAAAAATATTTTAACTTTGTATGTTGACGGAGGTAACTATACTCATCATAGTGACCATTTTGCAATGTATACAAATACTAAATCATTACATTGTACACCTGGAACTAATTTAATGCTCTGTATCAATTATATCTCAATAAAAACAACCCCAAAATACTTTCAATTTGGTTTAAGCCTTTGCATTTGGGGGTCTCTGTGATACATTATTTTATTCTCTATCCTAAAAATATAATTTCCTTTTCGCTTTTTCTTTGCCTTTCACTCTCTAATCTTATTTACTGAGTACCTACCTGGTGTCAGGTATTTAGATATGGATTTATTTAGAAAACTTATGCAAAATACTTAGCAGAGTGCTGAGGATGGTGATGCTAAGTAAATGCTCTTGTTCTGTCACGAAATGCCAGAGCTATTAAGGACAAACGGGAGATATCAAATGAATAGGTCTGTCTCCTTTTCATGACCCTCACACATAGTAATCAGACATGCAGTAGCAAGTGATTATTTTGAAATAACTTACCTCACAATTATTTAATGGCAATAGACCAAGTCCAAATAAGAAGGAAATGAATCAATGTTACCATTAAAATCTGAGAAATAGAACTTTTGCAGATAAAAGAGCATAGTTCAGAAAAATTAAATTTCTAGGATGGAATTAGGCAAAATAAATATATTTTTAGGCAAAATATATCTGATCAATATCTTTGAAAATATTCTCAGGAAAAATGCAAAATACTAATCTCTACATGAATTACTACTTATACAACTTATTAATTACATATGGTAAGCATATAAATTTTTCTTTCTTTTTTGTCTTTTAGCTGATCCGTTTTCATATAAATATGAGAAAATTAAGATGAGAAAGAGTAATACTTTTTATTTACATCTATCTTTATATTAAAACCAGCTATATTAGTTTCAGTGAGAATACTTATTATAGGAAAAAATTACATCTGGTTTTGATAACCATTCTTCTCTCAACGGTTAGCAAAAATATATGGCCCTTAATAATAATAATAATATTTCAATAGGATTTATTTGTTATTATTAATAATATTAATAGTATATTGAATGTTTACTATATGCCAGCTTCTGTCCTAAGCACTTTATATATGTTGACTCATTTAATCCTCACATCCCTGTGAGGCAGGAAGAATACTTACTCCCATTTTCCAGAAAGGAAAAAGGGAGATAAAGAGATTAAGTAATTTTCTCAAAATCATACTGTATTACCATGTAGTAGCACTGAATAACTATTTTTAAATGCATAAGTTCCACATAGTTTTAGTGATTTGTTCAACATGAATTGTTGCTTCCAGCTTATAAAAGAATTAGAGAAGAAGTTTTAAAATGAAGAGTACATACATCATACAGAATGGTTGAAATTAAAAAATGCCGGTAGAACCAGGAAGGAGGAGGATTCATTCTTTCCCCAGGAACACACTGACCACCCTTGTAGACAAGAGAAACTGCCACAGCCAAGAACTCTTGTCTTTCTGCACTGAGTTTTGTTCAAAACAAACCCCCTCAATTTCCTCCTAAAACCCAATCAAAGCTGACTTTGCTTTGTCTCTTAAAACTTGCCTATGGTTTGCCATAGTTTGCTTGTCTTGAGTAGCAATTCCCCTGCTACTCACAAATAAATTTGTTTTGCTGGTAAAATAACTAGCTACTTTATTTTTAAGTTTGGCAGAAATTTCTTACTGAAAGTGTTCTTTATATTGACCTGAGTAATGGTTACAAAGTGTATATACTTGTTAAATCATTCAGCTGTATACTTAACTACATGTGAATTATTACATGTGAATTATATCTAAGCATGATTAAAATAAAAAAGCATTGCATGTAAATTATACCTAACTACATATGATTACAAAAAAATAAGCATATGATATTAAGAGGAGCTAATCTTTACAAATTAAACAGTTCAAAAATAGGCATACAATATTAAGATTAGCTAATCTTTATGAAGAAAATGGTTCAACACTAGACATTGCTAAGAAGAGAGGGGGAAAAATAATCCTTTCCGGAAGAATACACGTAGTCATTTTCTTGTGATGAGATATATGTGGTATAGCCTAAAGGCAGCTAACCTTAAGATGATACTATTTTTTATGAAATCATGTTCCAAAGTCAAGTGTCAATTTCATATGCAAGTGCTTATCATTTCAATTTCTTCTTTCATGTAGTGAAGACTACAAAACTGCCCTTAAAGAGTCCAATAAAGTTTTTGATCATGGAGAAGTAACAACTGTAATTTCAGCATTGGTTAGATCTTTTATAACAGAAAACATATGATTAAAAGATTTTCTGGATACTGCATGATACCACTTATATGAGCTACGTAAAATAGGCAAGCTCATAGAAACAGATATTAGCATGGTGGTGGCCCAGTGCTGGAGGAGGGGCAAAGGGCGAGTGGATGTTTAACAGGTATAAAGTTTCAGTTATGCAAGATGAATTAGTTCTAGAGATCTGCAGAACCACACTGTGCCTATAATTAACTACTGTACTGTACCCTTAAAATTTTAAGAGAGTAGATCTCATGTGAAGTGCTCTTACTACCCTACCAGAACATAACCTTTTCTTCAGCAGTTCTAAGGAGAGGTAAACACATATTATTTTTCCCTCTGGAGTTTTTCTGAAACTTAGAATTTATTCTCTCTCTCTCTCTCTCTCTCTCTCTCTCTCTCTCTTTTCCTTCCTTCCTTCCTTCCTTCCTTCCTTCCTTCTTTTCTTTATTCTATTTTACTTTTGAGTCAACTGAGACTCAGAGAGATCCTTGAACTCTCAGAGCACATATAACTTAGAGGGGTTAAGACCAGAATTTAAAGACACAGTTTACATTCTCAACTCATTAGGTTATTCTGTGTCCCCTGACTATCCTGTGTCCATGCTCAGTAACAGATTGTCTTACTTACACAAGTGCAAATATTTTTTAGAAAACATCAAATACTATTCTTCAATAGGGCAAGAACTCTACCATAGCTACTCTCTACTACTGACTTGTGGAAGTGCCAAGAACCAAACACATGCTATAGGACTTATAAATCAGGAGACCCTCAAACTTCAGTGTGCATAAGAGAATATTCATTTTAATCCAGCACCCCGAATAATTCTTTGGCAGGTAGTACACACTTTGAAATATACTGTTAAAGGCATTTAAAAATTTATATCCAGAAGCAGATGGCATTTGAGTTGTGTTTACAACATACTAGAACAGAGCAGTTCATCCGTTTTCTACCTATGGCATCAAGGCTTCAGCATGAAAAACTTCTGAGGATTTCTTGATCTTTACAGTTTTAGATTTTATTCTTGGCTCTTCTGTAAAGTGTTTACAAATTATTTTTCAACAGAAAATGCTAACATTTACTATATATGTGAAATTTCTCCCTTTTATTTTTTAAAATTTATTTACAGTATTTTTAACTTTCATTAAAAATTCTCTACAAATATTTCTGAGAACCCATGAAAGGTAGAAAGAATTGTGTAATGGCAACAGCTTAATCCCTTAATTAATACACGCTTATGAAAATTGTAATTTATCAAATTTTAATTTACTTCATATGGTGTTAAATGTTTTCAAAGTGTTTCAAAGAATTTAAAGATTGATTGATTGATTGATTTATCGAGACTGCATGTATGAGGATGGGGGAGGGGCAGAGGAAGAGAAAAGGAGGGTCTTAAGCAGAATCTGCACTGAGTGCAGAGCAGGGTCTGGATGAAGGTCTGATACCATGACCCTGAGATTACCACCCTAAAATCACCAACCCTGAGATCGCCAAGCTGAGCCAAAACCAAGAGTCAGATGCTTATGGAACTGTGATACTCAGGCATCCTGAAAAGATTTTAAATATATCAGGAGTAAATTTAAGAAGGGTTAATATTCAAGATGTTCTGTTAGGAACTGAAGGGGATCTCTGGGATCAGGAATCTCTATGTAGTGAATGCGTTTTGTTTGTACTCTACATCCCTTCACATTTATTTTTCTTAAAATGTACCTTGACTTTCGAATATCATTCTCGACCCACGTCATGTAGGTGGGAATGCCTAAACCCAGCCTAGGGATAGCCTCAATCAGTGTAAATAAATCAAAATTTCCCATTCACTGGCTTTAGTGAAGGGCATTCAGGAATTAAAATGCAACCCAGTCAGAATCCTTGAGATATCAAGAATTATCCTCAATTATAGTGCCTAAAAATTGGTCTCCATGGATTTTCTTCCCATTCACTCATACTATTTCCTAGGAAGCTCCCTGGCTGGTAGACTTCTCTTGAACTGTTCTCTATCTTTAATTATTCCCTCTATAATATAGTTCCCCAAAATTTCACCATCTTTGTCAATTTTCTCTTGGGGAAAAAAAAGTCTTGTTTTTTGGTAAACTTATTAAATTTCCTGACCTAAAACACTTAAAAAAAACAACTTTTGGACTGTCTTCTGGATTCATCTGATGACTGGAATATATATAAGTCAATCAAATCCCAGTCCAACATCTTCCATGCTTTTAGTTTCCATTATATACTATATGGTATTTTTAAAAAATATTTTATTTATTTATTTGACAGAGAGCGAGATCACAAATTGGCAGAGAGGCAGGCAGAGAGAGAGAAGGAAGCAGGCTACTGCTGAGCAGAGAGCCTGAGGTGGGACTCCATCCCAGGACCCTGAGATCATGACCTGAGCCGAAGGCAGAGGCTTAACCCTCTGAGCCACACAGGCACCCCTATATGGTATTTTTTAAAGGTGCTTACCACTTCCTACCAGTTATACAAAGGGTATATTTTATCTCTTAATCTATATTGAAATCTCCTTTAAGACATTTAATCAGCAGTCTTTGAAAAAGTAAAGCTAATCATATTATATGCTGTAAGTAATTCATAAGCATCTGAGTCTTAGGATTTAGCTTAAAAAAAGCCTAATGACTCAGATTTTGGAAATCTTTTACTCAGAAGCTTCTTAGGAAACCATGTGAGCACTAACCTGTTTTAACTATATTTCTTCCTAGTTATTGTTACATAGAAAAGTCAATGCATATTTATCTTTATTAAGTCAATTTTATTACCTTTTATTTCAAAGATTTTATTTATTTATTTGACAGAGAGAGAGAGAGAGAGAAAGAGAGAGAGAGAGAGAGAAAGAGAGAGATATCACAGGTAGGCAGAGAGGTAGGCAGAGAGAGAGGGAAGCAGACTTCCTGCCCAGCAGAGAGCCCGATGTGGGACTCGATCCCAGGACCCTGAGATCATGACCTGAGCCGAAGGCGGAGGCTTAAACCTCTGAGCCACCCAGGCGCCCCAATTTTGTTATCTTTTAAAAGCTTCATTTGATTTCTTTTAATTTTCTAATGTGGAATTGTATCAACTGCAAGTAATGATATTCTGACACTTTCTGTTCAATATTCATATACCTTTCTCATATCTTATGGCTTTCCTAAAATAAAATTACATAGTAAGACTTGTAGGCATCTTTGTTTTGTTTTAAAGTTCTAACAGGAATGTTCTCCAGATTTACCCAATTAGTAATATACTCTTAGATGGCTAAGAATATATTTTGTAAGTTGAGAAGAGATAAATAACATATATAACATATATATGTATGTAGATGTGAATATATGTTATATATGTAAATTACTGAGCATTTTCTATATCCTGGGCACTAGTATATAATTACTTTATATGGAAAATTCTTCTAATAACTCTATAAGATTATTATTTTCATCTTATAGATGAGGACTCTATAACTCTATAAGATTATTATCTTCATCTTATAGATGAGGACTCTGAGACCTATAGAGATTAAGAAACTTGTATGGTAGCCTATGTCTATTAAAACTGGAAGCTAGATTTGCACATTAGGCTGTCTGCAAATTTAAGAACCAGATTATCAAAGGTTAATATGATCTCTGAAAAGCAAAATGTAAGAATAATTTTCTTACATGGTAATTAGTATACAAAACAGTGCATATCACATATAGTTTGAATCATTAGAATATGAGAGCTTTCAAAATTTCACTTCTGGAATAGAAAGTTGTTAAGAAACAAAACAAAACAAAACAACCTGAAGAAAGTAGGATGGTTGTAACCATCCAGCAATAACCTCTTTTAATAATTTTGCTAATGAGAGCACAATGATTTCAAAATACCAATCTACTGAAATTGATATAATATGGTTTTACAAACTGACAGATACCCAGACTAAGATGCCATAAGTGAAAAGTGATATTCATAGAAAATTAAAGAGCAATTACTTGTTGGTCAAGCAATATGAGGATATAATCTATAGCAAAATAGCAAGGTTTAGGTTGTCATAGTTTGAAACTATAACTTATTATCATTGAATTATTTTATAAGATGATTCTGACCAAAAAATGATCTTCAGATTTTAGTTTTCTAAGAATATGCATTCAGAGAGAGAGAGTGTATCGGCTTGCTAAAATTAGTCTTCTGGACTATTTGGCACATACTTTTTTTGTGTAAATTAACAAAATGTCATCTGACTTATAAGTTAGTATCTTGTAAGTGTGGTTGAAGAGTATGAGTCCCTAGAGACCTTGGTTTGGAAACAGCAAAGCTGAAAACTGAACTTCAGTTCACATGGAAATGAGCATCCCATGAGGCTCCTGCTGCATGTCTTTTTACTGTAATTATAGGAAATGCTTTTGAATTTGTACTTGATGGGCCTGCATCAGATAGATGGCATAAACTTTGCTTCAAAAGAGCAATTGAGTTCAATGAGGTAGGCAATTTCTTATACTTTCTGGTGGATTGTCAATTGATTAAAACTTTCTGGGAAGCAATTTAGAAATATGTACCATTGGGAGCTTCAAAAGTTCATGCCCTCTGACTTAGCAATTTCTCTTCTGGGAAATGTATTTATTCTAATGATATCTATAAAGGAAAAAGAAAGTGGGGAGGAGAGACAATCTGAATGTCCAGTCTTATAGAAATGGTTAAATAAACGTTGGTACCAAGAGATGATGGAATAAATATTATGCAAGTTGCTAAAAATCATGATATTGAGAAATATTTAACAGCATAAGAGAAAACAGAGTTGGCAAAAGAAGGGGCTGGTAGAAAATAATACGTATTTTATGTTTACTATTTCATTAAATCTCACATAAATTACTAGAAGGATAAAAGCTTGAATGTTTAATTATCTCTAAATAGTGGAGTCATGGATGGTTTAAAACAAGCTCTTTCTTTGTGTCTTCTATTTTCTTTTGTCTGGCAATTAATATAAAATATTTAAAAAATAAGTCAAAAAATGCATGTTTTTAAAGGATTGTAAAAGAATTACTCTTGGGGCTCCTGGGTGGCTCAGTTGGTTAAGCGACTGCCTTGGGCTCAGGTCATGATCCCGGAGATCCAGGATTGAGTCCCATGTCGGGCTCCCTGCTGGGCAGGAAGCCTGCTTCTCCCTCTCTCACTCCCCTTGCTTGTGTTCCCTCTCTGGCTGTGTTTCTCTCTGTCAAATAAATAAAATCTTTAAAAAAAAAAAAAAGAATTACTCTTAAAGGTTTTAGAAAACATTCTAACTGTAATTTAAAACTAAAGTTACTCTTTTTTAAGTGTACTTTCTTTTTTCAGTTTGTTTATTTTATTATATGGCTTTTTAATACTGTTTGCAAATCAAATTAATAATTATTTATAAAAACAGTCTTTCACAAGTTAAATTTTTAAATTTGGATTTTAATGGTGTTTCTGTTTTATAGGTTGTAAAGATATTCATTATTTAGAACTTTTTTTTTTAAACAAAGCTTAGAATAATTTATTATCTTGGTTAGATACAAATTTTCTCCAAGGCATCTGCTCATTTGGCTTACATTTCTGCCATGGAACCAGTCACTGCAATCCTCCCCAGCTGTGATTTATGGTCTGTTTATATACAATCTGCCAGGCCACACTGCCATAAAGCTTACAATATTCTCAGGTAAGAGGAAAGTGAGGTAAAATAGCTTATCCTAGACTTCCCTATGTTATGCTGTTTAAATCTTAGCAAACTGCAACATTGACCTTGGAGATAAAAGAATGAGAAGTTGTAAAATGAACCCATATCTAAGGTTTTTGGAAATATTATTCTTCCATGCTAGGTTCAAGTTTTTAATAAGTCATTGGGAGACAAATTTAAAATATGTACCTCATACCAACACACTCTTAGCATCTTGAAAACTTGAGGATCTTTAATTGAAGAATGAGTGCTGTTGTGAAAATGTAAGTATTTTAAAAGTATGACATACTGGGTGCCTGGGTGGCTTAGTGGGTTAAAGCCTCTGCCTTAGGCTCAGGTCATGATCTCAGGGTCCTGGGATTGAGGCCCGCATCGGGCTCTCTGCTCGACAGGGAGCCTGCTTCCTCCTCTCTCTCTGCCTGCCTTTTTGCCTATTTGTGATCTCTCTGTCAAATAAATAAATAAAATCTTTAAAAAAAAAGTATGATATATTATTTCTAAAGACATATGCCTACAGCTTAAGAAATTAAGAGTAGACAAAAATGAAACCATGTTTCCTAAGCTAGCAAAATTGTTGTGATTAAATTTTCTTGAAAATTTCTTAAACAGAGAAATGACTACCAATCTAAGATATATAACTATCATTTATCAAAGATGTGCAATACTAGGTGGAAAGGCAGGATTTTATTGAGATTTTGAGGCATTTTTAATGACAGCTTTAACTCTTAAGAGGGTATTTTCAGTGTTTTCACTTAGCAATTGATTATCTGGTAATTATGCTGCACATATGTTGCTTGTTTAAATAATACAATGTTTTTTCTTTAATTATTGGTTTTAGAGCTCAAACAACTAACCTATGCAGATCTAACATCATTCTATGTTCTGCCAGAACATGGCTGCTTTGGTCGTATCCTCATGTAAATAAAGGAGTCAGTTCACTTGAGCAGGAGATTCAACCAATTAGAATCAAATATAAGCCTTTACCTACCAGAACATCATTGTAAAGAAAAAAATATACTGCTTAAGTAATATGCTACATAGATAAATCAAATGATTTTGTATATTTTACCTCACTTTTCAATAACTATTATTTGGTTACTTCTATAACTGAAACATAATTTATAAAGAATCTACTTCTTAAAATACTTCACAGCACTGTATTTCCTGTCTTCTGAGTCATGATCCATGAAATACTGTGAATAGAAAATAAAAATTAAATACTATTAAGAAAAAAAAACCTAAAAGAGATAGTGTTACTGCAAATGTTAGTTAAAATTAATTGAGCATTTAGAATATGCCATGAATTATGATAGATGTTCTAAATAAATAATTTCTTGATTCTCACTAGGAAGCCTTTAAGCTGGATTAGTTATTTCCTCAAATGAAGAAATACGTGTAAGTAACTTGAGCAAAGTAACCAGCAAGTGAATGGCAGAACTAGGATGAAAATGCACAGAGAAGTCAGAGAAATGGAACATAATAAATAGGTCAAGAAATAATCAGACCTAAGACATTTACAGTAAAAAATAGAAATGGGGGGGTGCCTAGGTGATTCAGTCAGTTAAGCATCTGACTTTTGATCTCAGCTCAGATCTTGATCTCAGGGCAATGAGTTCAAGCCCCACACTGAGCTCCTGGGGGGGGGAGGGGGCGTGGAGCTTACTTAACAAAAAAGATCTAAGAAAAATGTTTTCAGTTCCCTCATCTTAGAGATGAGGAAACTGCTGAGATCCAGAAATAATAAATGACTTATCCAGCTTTCACATAGCTTGTTAACTGATTGATAAAGGTAGGAGTTGGTCTTTTAATATCTAGAAAGACACCATACCCATTCAATTCCAAGGGAATCTAAGGAATGAGAAAATAAGAAACTGACAGAACATCACACAGCGGGTTTCCTCAGTCAGAAAATGATCCCAGACTATCTTCTATCAACTCTTAGTGATACGAGTTGGGGATTGAAAATATAAAAGTTATATATTTTTATATTTATTTGAATCCAATTTTTATTTTTAAAATTACTACAGGTAAAATATCAACTGATTTTTAGAAACATTTTTTTGTACAGAAAAATCTAAATTATCTACTCACGAAGAGTCTAATTTCATCTACAAAAACCACATCAGCCCCAGCTCCTGAGATTATTTGGAAATAAATTCCAGATATCATATCATTTCCTAGATAATTATAAAACAAAATTTTACAGCAGAAAATATGGAGGATGATTATGTTTTAAATGTTATGGAAAAAATGAGTAGTAGAGAGCTGGAAGAGAATGTCTCATGATAAGCTTTGTCAGTAGGTAAGAACTATGAATGCGGACTTTATTTTTCAAAGAGGAAATCAGCAAAAATGGAAAGCAAACAGTCTGGTAAATCTTAGAAGAATTTGGTGAATTAGTGAGGGTGATCATTAGATAGACAAACCTAAGAATCAACAGTCTATGGAGCTCAGGTTTTGCTCAATAAAGGATTCCGGTATAGAGTTTCTTCTCAGGTGCAGTCAACACAGAGTAGAGACAAATTATTCTGTGGAACTAATACTATTAATAAAACATGTATGTACTTCCTGAAAAAAATAAGTGGAATAAGTACTTGTTCATACTAATAACTATATTTAAAATAGAGTTCTTGAATTGTTATACTTAAAATTAATCGGTGAGGAAACAAAACCATTGAGAAGATTATTACTAACCTTTACAGGGGTCCTACACTTCACAACATGATCATGCCTGTGTACATGTGTTTCTTGCTTTATGCTCATAGTAATGTTACGGATTAGGGTAGCAGACCAAGATAATTATCCTTTTTGTATAAGAGGTTATATCAGAGAAGATAAATGATCTGCGTGAGGTCCCAGTAGTGGTAAATCTGGAAACCAAGGGCACCTGGCAAGCTCGGTGGGAGCAGCATGTTACGTGCTGCTCTTGATTTCTTGGCGCGATGAGCTTGAGCCCCTGCTGGGCATAGAGATTACTTCAAACAAACAAACATACAAAAAAAATTGATAAAAATCTGCAACCCAGCTCATATTGCTACCAAGTTTTTCCTCTGACAGCAGAGGATACATTTTAGGATATGTCTAGACACAAACCCTCATTAAATATGAAAGCAAGATGATGTAAAAAAATTTTTTTGAAATAATTTATTTATTTATTTGACAGAAAGAAACACAGCTAGAGAGGGAACACAAGCAGGGGGAGTGAGAGAGGGAGAAGCAGGCTTCCCACTGAGCAGGGAGCCTGATGTGGGGCTCGATCCTGGGTCTGTAGGATCATGACCTGAGCTGAAGGCAGTTGCTTAGCCAACTGAGCCACCCAGGCGCCCCACAAAACATTTTAAAGAAAAAAGAGGGATGTCTGGGTGGCTCCATCCATTTAAGCATCTGCCTTAGGCTCAGGTCCTGATCTCAGGGTGGAGCCCAGAATTAGGCTTCAGGCTCTGGAAGGAGTCTCCTCCTCTGTCTGCCCCTCCCCTTTGCTCCTGTGCCCTGTCTCTCTCTCTCTCTCAAATAAATAAATAAAATATTTAAAAAAAGAAAAAGATTGCAAAGATTAATCTATTAGTCAATTACAAATTATAAAAGAAAAGTGTTTCTGAGAAATTATAAGCAAAACTAAAATCATACATGAATCTCTATTTCAAATTGATTTATAAAATGTAGGAACTATTTTGTGATATTTATTGATGTTTTCTCCCTGCACCCACAAAACTTTACACCTTGCAGCCTTTTCTCATATAGAATTCTAATTCTATGTCTTCTACTGTACCTTAGGGGAATGGAGGACATGACAGAATAGTAACAATGGTCAGATCCACATTTTTTTGAACTTCAAAAATAAAGTCTAGTCATCACAATAAAACATATTTGGAAATATGATTGGTTAGATAGATGAATTTATTTCTATGCCCTATTCCTCCTGTGCCACCAACATCCTGCGTACAGCCTTCCTGTACAGGGAGGGAAGGCAGGAACTTGTGCAGACAAGCTTGGAAACTGAGTCTCCAAGGTGAGTGCACACAGTCCTCTCCAGGCCAAATACCAAGAGGCATCTTTGAGGGGCTAAGGAGGTACTTGGGCCTCTATTCTTGGGAGAAATTTAGGTAAGCATCAATCCTTGACAAAGTCCTGTACATCTAGGCATTCAGATGCATCTTGGGAGAATCAGGCAAAGAAGATAACTTGGTAGCCATGGTAAGAAGTATGAAGCAACAGATTCTGTACAGGCACTTGGATCAAAAAGGAAGGAGAGTTTACCTCAGTAGATACTATAGGACCAAATGGTACATCTTAACCCTTCCCCTGTCCCCCCCATTTCTGCCCTGTTCCCAACCTCTTCATCATTACTCTGCTGGCATTGTTTAAACTTTAGACATTTAGATAACACTTTGGATAAGATGGGAAGTTACATTTCTTAACCATGTGGATTTATGGCATGCAAACTGTAACATTTTACATCATATCATATATTATAAGAGCTTCACAGAATATTTCACCACAAAATTTGCTGAAGTATTTGAGCAGGAAATATGGGTCACAGAACACACAGTGGGATTCTAACAGTATTATGGCTCTTGAGAATCTCAGTTTAAACTAGAAGAAATCCTCCAAAGAGGCTGCCGCTTTGGAAAACAGTGTGAAGATTCCTTAAAAAATTAAAAATAGAGTTACCCTATGTCCCTGCAATTGTACTACTGGGTATTTATCCCAAAGATATAGATGTAGTGAGAAGAAGGGCCATATGTACCCCAATGTTCATAGCAGCAATGGCCACAAGCACCAAACTATGGAAAGAGCCAAGGTGCCCTTCAACAAAAGAATGGATAAAGAAGATAATGGTCCACATATGTAATGGAATATTATGCCTCCATTAGAAAGGATGAATACCCAACTTTTGTAGCAACATGGACCAGATTGGAAGAGATTATGCTGAGTGAAATAAGCCAAGTGGAGAAAGTCAAGTAGCATATGGTTTCACTTACTTGTGGAGCATAAGGAGTAATATAGAGGACAGTAGGAGAAGGGAGGGAAATGTGAATTGGGGTAAATCAGGTAGGGAGATGAAACATGAGAGACTTTGGACACAGAAACAAACTAAAGGTTTTGGAAGAGACGGGGGATGGGGGATGAAGGAGCCTGGTCCATGTATTGCGTGGAACATTGGGTGTGGGGCATAAAAAATGACTCTTGCAACCCTGAAAAAATAAAGTAAAAAAAAAAACAAACTAGAAAATCTCAACAAAATTGTACAGGCTCACTATTTCCAAATAATCCAAAGACAGATAATGACACTGATAATAAAAACAACAATTTTATAACCTCAGAGGTACATCTTCAAATTAAATATTATTTTTATAATGCAAACAATTAAGATTTTTGTGTATGAACTTTACTTATAATACGTGTGTTTAAAATTTTTAATTGGAGGGCACAGGTAGGTCAATAAAATAAGTTATAGTCAATGACATAATGGGAGTTGTCTGTAAAAACAATCAATTGCAAGAATTTCCTTAAGAATTAGGTGTAGCCTAAGTTTATGAATATTAAAATGGATTATCAATGAATAAGCACTTAGTTGATTGAAACATGAGTTTACTAATCTTCTGATTACTAAATATGGTAGACAAAAGCCTGGGAAAAGTATAAGAATGTGTCATTCTTGTCCAGTATAAAAGGTTACTTGATTACTTTCTTAATCTCATCATTCACAAGTCTCTCTCTCTCTTTTTAATGTGCCAAAAATTATCAGTTCTTACTGATTTCCATAATATACAAAATATAACTTTTGACCACAAAGAACTTACACATTGATTCAGTAATTTTTGGGCTGCAACTTAAAAATAATGTCCAACCAAGTATATATGAATAAATGTATACACATACACACTCACACACATGTATATTTGGATGACACCACATTGACATTTTAATGTTCTGAAAAGGCTTGGAGGATTAAATCAAAAAGCTTTTCAAACTTCTTTAACCCAGTGATTACAAACTTTTTTTCAGGTTTTCTGCCCAACCTTCTCCCCCATGTATTAATATTCCCTCCTGATACTTTTGGAAAGTTTGATGTATTAAATTCTAAAGAAATTCCTTTCTCTAGTGTAGAATAGAATATTTCTTCCAGCTTGAGTAGGATGATATAAATTTCCCATAAGTACATCAATGTCCTTTGCTAGTGTCTCTAATATTCAATAAACATCTGACCTATAATTTGATAATTATATTCATTTGTCTAAGGAGTAAATTCATTCACCAACATGGAAGGTCCTAAGCAAATGTTATAGGACTGATAATCTTGCTGGATATTCTTTCACAATAAATTGGTAATTGCATTGTGATTTACAAATCATCTCCTCTGGGCTTGGAGACTGGGAATCATTGTGAACCAATCTCCTAAAGTTTGACAATATTGAATTTTGGAACCTGAAAAGCTTATGGTTGGATTCTGGATGAGGCTCATGTCCAGACATCAGGATGGACCTGGGCTCCGGGTCTCACTGCCTGTGCGGTATCACTTTGCCCTTTATACTTATTTATCTATTTCCATCATTCCCTCTCCAGACAATGAATTACTCAAAAATATTAACTCTACATTTTTTATTCATCTCTAGTACTCCTTACAGTCTCCTCCCTTCTCCCACTGCCTAAACTAGTGTTTTCATTGTTTCTCACCTGTGCCTTTCAGACACCTGCCTCCCTGCCACAAATGACAGACACAAAATGTCCACCAAGCTGTTATTTTCCTGCTTAAACTGCTACATTATTTCCTACAGCATACATGACACATTTTAACCTCATACTTATTCTTCATTTTACAAGATATTGCAATTTTCACTAATCTCCCTAATCTAAAGTTGATCTCTCTCTTTGGGTTTCTTTTTTTTTTTTTCTTTTACTTTTCACCTCTAATAGCAGAATTTGGGGTCATAATTGTGTGTGTGTGTGTGTGTGTGTGTGTGTAATTGTGTGTGTGTGTATGTTTGAGTAGATTCAATTATATTTACAGGGGGGACTCTCAAAGTATTTAATCAATATGGCATGGGCACAGACCAGTCAGAATTGATATTAGGTTGGCTACTACTCCTTCAGTTTCTGGGGGAAGGGCTGGGGAAAAGTACTCTGTGGTCAGAGGAATGTGGGGTTGTTCAGGAGACAGGCAACAGCAGGGAAATATTTCAAAATCCTAACAAGTAAAATGGCTGTGCCAGTACATACCAGATGAATATTATCCCTAGATTGCCCAACTACAAAAGTAGAGTATATGCTAATGAGACCAATTAAGCATTTCTGTTTCATCGGGCATCAGACATCCTCAGCCTAGAAAATGTTTCTCTGAAGCAGTGGGAACTCAATAAGCATTTTTGAATTGATTTAAACGTGGCATACAAAGCCCTCCATAATCTGGTCTCTGTCTGCTTCTCTGGTTTCAAGCATATTAGTTTCTGAGTGGTGCTCTGCTCTTCAGCCAGAGAGAAAAATATGTAGTTCCTTTCAGAAACCATGTACCATATATCTATGCCTTTGCCTGTGTTGTTCTGGCTGGAATATTGTTCTTTAGGAGACTAACAATTGCACATTCTCTAAGACTCAGGCCACACACTATTTCATGAGGTAAAGGTTTCTGACACTGTGACCCCCATCTCCCAAACCTGCCATCAGTCTGCCTTAGGTGTTCCTTCTCTGTTTTTCCTTAGCATCCTTAAAAACATCTATTATAGCTGTTTCCATAATCTTTTTTAAATAAACTATTCCTTTATCTAATGCCTTTCTTATGATTTCCTGAAGGGCAAAAAACATTGTTTATATAACCTGTAAACTCAGATTCTAGCTCAAAGCTGAGTATGTACATACTGTTTAAATAGATAGCTGATATGATTACTGAATAATTACCACTTATAAACAATATAATATGAGTCTCTAATCACAATGTGGTTAGAATTAATAGTAGTGTATTTCTCTGAATTTAGAGATGGTGGAGAGAAGCAAAGGGATAAGAAAAAGGGATAGGAAGTCATTAAGTTCCCATACCTATAAACTCAACACTGCAAACATATTAGATTGAAAATCATATTCATTCCACAGATGAAATTTGTTCCGGCCATCCTGTGTTTTAAACATTGTAGAATTTACTGCTTTCAAGAAGGTGAACTTTTAGTCCACCACCGTAATGCCTTCCCTTACTATGCCCACATTCTGATGTCATTTAATTCATCTGCCATTTAATCAACACTTTTGTTTTTACTGTTTTTAAATATTTTGTTTTTTTCACTTAAGCAGGGGAGGGGATGAGTGTGGGGAGGGAGGCAGAGGGAGAGGGAGAATCCTGAGGAGACTCTATGCTGAGTGTACAGCCTCATGAAGGGCTCAATCTCATGGCCCTGTGATCATGACCTGAGCCAAAAGCCAGTCGGATGCTTAGAAGACTAGCCACGCAGCACCCCTAAAACAATGATTTTAACATTAATTTTAATTGGCAACATATGCTGAAATAAAATAAATATTATATTAGGTTTAAAAAATACATTATATTGAAAGTCTGCTAAGAGAAGCAATATGACAGATAAAACTTTGTGGTTTGTTTTTTCAGTAGATAACAGCTTTTGTGAATTTGGAAAATATTTTAGTTACACAGCTGTTTTGGAGTTTTACCTGTTCAGCAAAAGCAGCTAGGTTGATATATTAAGAGTTTATATAAACTGTAACAGAATCCTAGTTAAATTCCTTTAGCTCGGGGCCTGGACCCACACTTCTGTACTGTGTAATGTGCACCATGTATTTATACTGACCACAAAATAAACACCATCAATTCTTTCCCTTGTTTGAAATACAACTTATTGAGCAAATAAGTGAATTGCTTAAAAATCCCATTTTGATGGGTCTAAAGCAGAGAAACTAAATCATAACTCACCAAAACAGAAGAAAAAATTCCAATTTAATTGTAATCAGCACTGGATTGCAATGTTAAACAACTAGAAATCATTATACCATCCTGAAATATCAGTGGGAGAGTGGCAAAAATGATGGGTATTCCATGTTTACAAAAGGCTCTGCCTGTGGCATGCTGTGTGTTTTTGTGAATCATTTATCTTCTAGCTTTCATCTGTCATAGTGTGAGATATTACAAGTGTGATTCTGCATGACAGAATAATGAAACACTGAAAAAGACTTTCTTTAATGACTTCTCCATAAGAACATTCCCAGAAAAAGTTATGAATACATATAGAGAACTGTGATCTTTTTTTCTTTTCAAATATTTGAAAATATTTCAAATATTCTCCCATGCCTCCCCTATCGAGTTCTTGAGGGGAGACCATCAATTTTACAGTAAAATTCTGTAGGTAAAGTTTTCTCCCTGTATATGAATATTTGAGCATAGCCAAGGAATTATTTTGTGCCTAAATACAAGAATTGTAGTAGAGTAGAAAATAATTTTCTAATATTTGTAGTGACTGAAAAATGAGAAGGGCCCTAAAAAGTACTTATGGCACTTTAATGGTAGAGGTAACAAAAGTAGAGATGACCAAGGATATTCCGATGCATTACAAATCAGAAACGAAAAAGACAGGAAATTTAAAAAGAAGAATGTAGTATAATGCTGTTACATAACTTATATTACTTACTTTACCCAGGAACATAAAAGATTCATAATTTATACTAAATTTATAGTCATTTTTGAAATTAACTAAAATCACACAAGTTCATGTGATTCTAAGATCAGACTTTGGAATTATCGAAAAGTTTGATAATACTCTCCTGTATTTTACTTCTCTAACTGCAAATAACATACTCTACGATTTAAAAGTAAATTGCATATATATATTTAAATTTTATTTATTTGTCAGAGAGAAAAAGAGAGAAAGAGCACAAAGCAGGGGGAGCAGCAGGCAGAGGGAAAAGCTGACTCCCTGCTGAGCAAGGACCAAAATGTGGGGCTCCATCACAGGATACTGGGATCGTGATTTGAGCTGAAGGCAGATGCTTAATCAACTAAGAAGCTACCCACATGTCATATATATATTTATATATATTAAGTGGGCAGGTCCCAGACCATTAAATCAAAGCTTTTCATCTTATAGATTAAAAAAAAAACAAACTGAGGTCCAGAAAGCTTAAATAACTTACTCAAGGTCACATAGCCATCTATCCCACAGTGGTCATAGAAACTCTAACCAAACATGGCCTAAGTTAAATTATGTCTTTGGCATTTACTAAAGGTCTGACAAATTGAAACACCATGGACATTTCTCCATAATTAGAATGGTTAATATGGCCTAATGTAAGTTCAAACAGAGTTTTCAAATATTGAAACACATTATAAAAGACTTATTTGGAGAAGAGGTGTTCATCTGATTCCACCCATTAAGGGCCTCACAGTTAATGTTATTGAAATTATTGGCTCCATCCAATCACCAGCTGGTAAATATTTTGCTGTTATTTTTTAGATCATAGGTTATTTAATACCAATTTCCACAGACTCTCAGCCATAGTTTTCTTTCAGCTATGATGGACTATAACACTTTTTCACTTCAGATTTGAAGGGACACCTCTACCTCTACCTGGCTACCCGGGAGGTCTTCAATAGCTCAGTCATTGCACACACCTTTGTAGGCAAAATTATAGGTATGCCCAACATTATTGAGGAGCACAGGTAATGATATGATACAGAAGACATCTTCCTTCATGGAGATGCATTTGCCACAATTATTTAAGACATATGAATATGAGGAGCTCACAACAGGGGAAGGTTTCATTTCGCACACATAATAGAAGGCCCTGTCACGTCAGTTAAATCCCCACAAATGACTTGGTCAGCCAAAAGTTACTCCACTCCTGACATCATTAGAAATAAACTTTTTTTTTTTTCTTAAGATTTTATTTTTATGTAATCTCTATACCCAATGTGGGGCTTGAAGCCATGGCTCTGAAATCAAGAGTCACATTCCAGCCAGCCAGGTGTCTCAAGAAAGAAATATTCACCTTCATGGTACCATACTGTTGAAACCTGCTAAACAAACTTTTAGGAATTTTTTTTAATTTTAAGGTAATATATTTTTAATTTATAATTTTACTTAAGCTCATGTATGCTGCGATTAGTAAACTGATCTACCTTGAATGGGGCCATCTAAAAAAATGTGTCTAGATACTTTCCAAATTAAAATACAACAGGTGCTGTCCCTCAGAGACTCTGTTATTCTAGAGACTTTAGCAACTTCCTCTCATTGCTCTTGGAGTCTCTGAACCACCTATGATAACCATAAGTTGCACCTGAACTTATGGTACAAGAAGATTCCCATCTAAGCTGCATGTCATATGCCATTACAGTAGCAATGCTGCATACTGGGATCTCTTGGAAACAGGGGCTCTCAAAGCCTCTGCATCTATAGCTCTCTACATTCAGCTGCCCATTGTGCCTTGGGTCAAGGAAGTATACCCTGCAAGTTCGGTATGGCCCCTAAGCCCTCATTGCTAAAAAGGGAAATGATAGCTACATATTAGAGCTAATGGTAGGCCCTATTACCTATGACACCAGCATGAATGTGTGGCTTTTCTGGTCTTTAGTTCCTTACCAGACACCATGCTTTTGCAGAGGTTCCTCTTCTGAACCCCTTAGCTACCTGGGGAATGTATTGGGATCAAACTGAGTGAAAAACAAAGGGCTGTACACCTTACAATAATAAAACCAAATCATTGACATGATTGAACACCCTGGAAAGCTGCTGCTTTTAATACTTTAACCACAATATTCCTGATAAAAGACTCAACAGTCAGTATCACTGTCCAAACTTTGGACATTCTTATACTGGATGCCCAGGTCAAAAAATGGCCCCAGCTGAATATATTTCAGACCCCTGGACCACTGCCAATTATCTGAACATGTGGTCCAAGGTTTCCCCTTATGGGGTAAAAATTTCTGGGAATCTTGTCTTAGACACACTCCAAATACAAACCAATGCAACACCTGTCTCTACATATAATAAATCCACAATATTAAGTCTTCATCAGGACACTCATATCCTTTTCAGAGTCCTAGTTCTTATTGATAGTGATCAGCACAATCATCTCACTTTTCACAATTCAAAATGCTGAGCTCTGCAACAAGACATTCAATGGAAATTTTGTCTCCCTTACCAATCTCTGGATGCAAGCTTTCTAAAGTGACAGTGTGGCTTCAATAAGTTAAAATATGACATATTTCATTTATCAGTCAAACACCAAGAGTGAATTGTAATAAGTCTGATGCATTTTTGATGTTTAATTACTGGCAAGTTCAAGCCATACTCCTTTCCTTATCTGGAGCAAACTAAGAAATCCAGGGTATGTTCTCCTTCAGAACAAATGGGAATTTCAAACTGCATTAGCACTGGTCAGCATGTAGGAGCTTAGGAACTTTTACTCCAGCACCACAATAAAGCCCAAAACAAGTTAGCTTTGTTCCCTTAAGCAATTTCGGATCTGACTGAATCCAGTTTTGGATTGTGCCCTGCTCTTCCCAGAAAGTCTGATTATATGAATAATGTACCTTTTCATTCCTTTTTAGTGTATGTGTGGTATCATAATTCTTGACAACCAAACCAAGTCTGGATGGAGGATCCTGGTCTAGCTGGTGACCAAACATGGCTTTATCTAATTATAGAAATAGTACCCAAATAATTAAATAATGTAAATATAGATACATATAATAATGGCACATTCCTTACTCTAAAATGTTGGGCTCCCAAATAGGGATTTCCTTTCTTATAGACACAAAATTAACATATACTGACATTTTTCATATTGACACTAATAGAACCATTCATTTTTAAAAAGAGATAACCCTTTTCTTTTCAATTGTTCTATATCTAACAAATAATGATAAATAATAAATATACATTCTGAATAAGCACATTTTGTGAACATTTGTCATTGTTAGATAAGTAAATTCAATATTTACAAAACAGTAATCATTGATTTTGATGCACTGTTAAAAAATGAAGTGTCATACAGTTTAAATATAAAATATGGGAAGCCTTTCCTGACTGGAAGAGTTCATTCATTACTGAAAATTTCACACCAGGAAAAACAAAATGCCAATGGCATGATTTACTGACCTAATGAGCATACAAAAATAATCTCAAAACAGTTTGTCCCTATAATTTGGGGAAGATTAGTGACAATAAATTACTGAATTAAGTATGAATTAGGTAATGACAACATAAATTATGTAAGGGATGCTCAATAAAATAGATCATTGCAAACCACCTAGATACAAGATCAAAAGACAAATGGTCAGCTATGTGTCTGAGATTTAAAGAAGAAAATACGGAGTAAAAGAAAGACTACTAGTTTTAACACACAAGATGATAATAGTTAACTTTCCATCTGCAGGTCAAAACTACAGTAGGACATAATAAAAAGCACAGATACCCACAAGAATAAAAAAAACACTTATATGTGTACATATATGCGGTGTGCATGCGCATGTGTGCACATCTTAGTTTCAACCTATCGTTTTTGCTTTTTTCTTTCTAAATTCTAAGAAGACCTAAATTTTTAAGTGTTCCTTTTTGTAGACAAACAGTTATTACAGTAATATTTGTGAAAGATATGGTATTGCAAGAACAAATTGTATTTAACAATCATTATATAATTATGTAAGTTTATAAGATGGAAAAGAAATACTAAATTTAATGAATATAATAAGAATTAATGAAATATTCTTTATATCATCATTATCAGTGTTTATACTATAATATTATGGTAAATTTTTAGAAAAAAGCAAACCAAAAAAAACCCCACAGCTACAACTCCATATTGTAGGTAACATCGAGGAAAAAATGTTTCTAAATTGACCATGAGGGAAAATACTACAATGGAAAATAGGAAAAATAATGGTTGTGAATAAGAAACGAATATAAAATACGTGAAAGTAGAAGAGGAATTCAACGTGATGTCAACTACTTAAAACAAAACAAACCAAAAACCTCCCTCCAGCAGTATACAGAATGTTTTAGTAACTCTCTGTGCCCCTTGTACAGAGTAGACCAGTCTGACAACTTTGTGTGACTTAGGAATTCAAGAATCTAAAACCTGGCAAGCAGGAGACGGCACCAACAGCAGAAGGTAAAGAGAGGACAGACTAACTGGGAAAATGAAAAAGAAAAACCTGAAAAAGTTTTCATGCATACTTCCAAGATTCTACATTTGGAAGATAGTCTTGGGACAGAGTAAGCTTTGTACTTTAATAAATATACATTCAAACTTTGTCATTTAATAAATATACATTAATGAATATACATTCAATAAATATACAATCAATAAATATACACCTTCTTTTAGGAGGTGAAACTGTCTGGGATGCCAAGCACAAAATTAAGTCACCAGACTATCCTGGGTATCCTCAAGGTGATTTGTATGTTGAAATTCTCCAAGAAATCTAAATGCCAGTTTGCATTCTACAGAGCTAACACTTGCTACATGCATTATAGTGTAATTTTGTTAAGATTTTCTACATAAAACTGTGGGAATATAGTCTATCCTCTGTAGTAAGTTGAGTAGTGTTGCTCCCCCTCGACCCTCCTGCCAAATTTGTATGTACCCAGGAGCTGAAAATATCATTATATTTGGAAACAGGGTCTTTGCAGATGTAATTAATTAAAAATTAATATGAAGTCATATTGGATTAGGGTGTGCCCTAAATCCAACAACTGTTGTCCTTATAAGAAAAGAGACAATTATATAGGCAGAAACAGAGGAGATACACAAACAGGGCAAAGGTCTTGTGAAGACAAAGTGAGAAATGAGAGTGATGCAGCTGTAAGACACAGAAGGTCAAAGGTTGCTGAAAGGCACTAGGAGCTGGGAAGAAACAAAGAAAGATTCTGCCCTAGGGCCTGCAGGGGAGTGTGGCACTACAAATAACTTGATTTCAGAGACCTAGCTTCCAGAACTGAGAGAATAAGTGTCTGTTGCTTAGTCACTGAGTTTGTGACACTCAAACACTATATACATTCTCTTTTATACATAATCCTGGAATGTGAGGAACGGGTGACAGAAGGGAAATGATGGTGGGAGGATGGAAATGGATAATCATTTCAAAAAATAATATTCCATGTGAAACTAATTTAGGTACTATGTTACTAGTTACGAATCATTTCTTCTGAATTATAAAGAGATCCTTTAGTATTTTTTTAAATACCATCTCCTTAAATTATACATCATGATTTAACAACTGGTCTATCTAAAATATTTAATTTTGCTCTGTCTATTGTGTCTTTCTTTTGGGCTTTCTATAAAATAAGAACTCTATTACTTTCTATCCTAAGAGAAAACAAACACAGACATTAGCCTGTGACTTGTATCCCACCTCACTGCCAACCTAGCTCCTTCTGTGTTTTTCTCAGCCAGACTGTTGAAATAGAAGTTCACAACATTTATTCTCTAATGTTTATAATTCTCCTCTCTCTATAACTTGATTTTGGCTGCCATACTCTAGGTATAAATACATCTTAACAAAAATGTTTTTCCTCTAACAATGTCAACAGTTCTCCCACATTCTAAAGCATCTTATCTATATCAAATTCAAAATTGAAAATAGGCTTTTGACACTTAAAAATAATGCATTGCATGAAGACTTAATTGCTTAAACCATAAAAGGGAAACAACTGGTAATTAAAAATTGAAAAATGAAGGAAAAAGAAAATGTATCCCTAATCCAAATGAAATAGCTTAATTGTTAACATGAATAAATGTTACTCAATGATCCAGAATTATCCTAGTTCTACATATATAGAACAACCATAATCCTGTAGAATGATTACCACCACAGTGACCCTAATATCTGAAGTTCAGATGAAATCCAATGATGCTCATGAAGGCATTAAGAATTGACAATTTTCTTATCTATAAAAACTGAAAGATAGGAATTGACTGACAGATAGATATTCATTCAATCAACCAATAAAGTAGGGTCATATTATGTTCACATTTACCTGATATGGATTTAATTCTACATTGGGCAAAAATAAATAAATGAAAATAATTTAATAGCACATGATGTACAAGAAGTCAAGCTAGCTCATCTGGTACTATCTAAAGACACTGTCATCTGTTCTGACATTAGAGGAAAATCCTGTTAGAATTATTCAGAGGTTATATGGCTTATGCAAAATTATGTAGATGATCATTATGGGTGAGTTAAGGGATTTTATGCGTGCTGTTGATTATATGTGATTTTCTCCTTATATAACAACTATAGAACATTAACCTTTGTAAAAAAAATGTAATTTTAATGAATGAACTGAGTTTTTTCTTTGAATTGAGTGTTTTTGAAACTCTGCTCTGACAGGCTATTATGTTAAATGATTAAAAAATAAAATTCTAGGAGTGTCAGTATATAAAAGATACAGAAGAAGGAATGATTATAATTTGAGATAAGTGACAAGAAGAGAAAAAAGTGAGAAATTATATGGTAGGAAGCGATACCAAAAGTCATAAAACAGTGGAAACAGAAGGAAACTGAGAATGAAAGGAAGCAGAGCAAAATAGAAATTTGTGTTACTCTTAAGATGCTAAAAAATCCATTAATTCAGGTCATTTTATTACATAATTTTTGCTAAGTGGCAGGGTGTCTGCAAATGTGAACACAAACGTGTGTGTGTATCTCTGTGTGTATGTGACCTAATTATGTGTTATTTTGTCAATCACTTAGACATATTATATCATTTAATTATAAACTGACCCTATAAGGTGGACATTTATCACCTCTATTTCAGAGATGAGTGAAGTAAGATTAAGCCAGTGATGTGACTTATCTAATGAGAACGAGTAATGAATTGTGCTTTGAATCCAGAATTCTGACTTCAGAGTTGGCATATCTAAACTTGTAATAAGCATGAACTATATGAGATATATTTTATATATGGAATCTCATTCACTCTTTCCAACAACTCTGCTCTGCAGACATAATGATCTCCATTTTACGAATAAAGAAACTGAGTCTCAAAGACACACGTAACTTGTCCAAAGATAGCTATAAGATGTGACAGGTGGAAATTAGAATCCAAGTTTGTCTGACTTCATATGTAGTTTGAAATACAGAACAATGCAACATTTATAAAAATAAAATCAGTTTTACTAATAAACCAAAGTATATTTGATTTCATCCACAAATAATCCAAGATGTGTTTAAAAATTAATATTAAAAACCTTACTCATTATTAGTTGCATTATTTTTTACATTAACATGATTGCCTTTAATTTACATTAAGTCTTCTACAATAGATAGAGTTCGTTCTTTGGAAATTCATTAATTTATTTTTATTTTAATCCGTATTTTTTCCTTCCCTTTTTGAACACATCTGGGCCACCATAAAATATCTCTGCGTGACCATCATGTTTATGTGTCAGGAAAGGAAGTGCCTGATTTTCCTTTCTCATTTTTTTGGCCAAATAAAATCTGAAGAATAGATTTAATAAAACAAATTGATGGCTTATAAAGAGGACCGAACTAACCATGCAACCTTCTGGACCATGTAACATTGTTGGCATCTGGCAACTATAAAGCCCCTGGGCAAGGAAAGGACTATTTGGGGGCACCAAAGGCAAAAAATAAATAAATAATTAAGTAGACAACCTGTTTCTTTCTAAACTGTCATTCTCAAAAGAGCTCAACTCTCATTTAACTGCTCAATATGCTAGAAAGAGGAAATTTTTAATATATAGAGAAACACCCTTCTAATGCTGATATCATCATTCTATATCAAAGTTAAACAGAAGGCTCAGTACTTCACTTCTGATGACAATGTTCTCTCATATGAGCAGAAGATCTCAGGTTTGTTTCAGAAGAGAGAGAAGGATGATATACAGGTAATACCAGGTTATAAGAAATTGGACTGGAAGCATCAGCTTATTTTATATATCAGCAGAAACATTAAGTCAAGATGTGATCCAAAAATCTTGATATGATCAAATCCATGTCCTTCTGCTAAAACACTTTGTCATTCAGACACAGACATTCATTACAGCCTTAGCAAATCCTTACCAGGAGACACAATGCTGTAAATCTAAATTGCAGAAGTCTGAACTTCCAGCCTCTCTCCCATACTTTACTGCTCACTAAATTTCCTTTGCTTATCCATCCATAAACAGAGCTTAACCTGGGTGAGATCCAGCTGGATCTTACATCCAAAACCTTTAGAAGCCAGGTAAGTGACTTCTAAGACTTGTGATCAGGGAGATGTGAAGACAGCAAAGGACACATTGTCTTCTCGTGCCAATGCAGAACAGACTGCCAGTTTGACAAGATGAGCTGAAATGTCCTTTCCTGTCTTTTCTATTCGTTGCTGTCCCACATACTAGCTTCTTAACACCAAAACCTTTTCTTTCTGGAAATGTGTTTAAAAAGTATAAGGCAGTATGATTGTTTTGTACATACTTTCGTCATTATAATAGTTCTATATTTGACTTTATACATATTTTGCAGAGTACACTTTGCTTTAGGCTCTGGTAATTTCCCATTTTATGTAATTCCAACATGAAGGCACTTGCAAGGTTACTGGATGTACTTATTTTTAAAAATTAAAAACAATCCTGTTTTCATTTTTATATTGTTGTTCACCTGTGTACTTGACTGTAAATTCAGATTGAGTAAAATGACCTCAAAATTTTATTATTACAAAGCTACTATCAAAAGAGAATTACAGAGTAAAGCACTTTATGAATAGTGAATATTTTGATTAAAAAACTAATATTTTTGAATGGCGTGTAGAGGAAAATAAAGCATATCTGGAATGAGATACTATGTGATGAGATGAATGTTACTTACCAAACTCCTTGGGAACTGCTATAGAATAAACACAATTATGTCCAACACTGTAATTTTTTGGATAGTTTGGTGATAGAACAGTGCCTTCTGAACCTGTTGAACGACTTCCACAGGGTGCTAGAAAATAAAAATGACAAAAAATATTTTTAGAAAAACTTAAAAAAAGCATACTACTAATATTTTCTTAATATAAAATTATGGCTATTGAATTTTAAGGTGTAGGAGTTTTTTCTAACTTTTTTTTTTTAAATATTTTATTTATTTGACAGAGAGAAACACAGCCAGAGAGGGAACACAAGCAGGGGGAGTGAGAGAGGGAGAAGCAGACTTCCCGCTGAGCAGGGAGCCCGATGTGGGACTCGATCCCGGATCTCTGGGATCATGATCTCTGGGATCATGACCTGAGCTGAAGGCAGTTGCTTAACCAACTGAGCCACCCAGGCGCCCCTCTTTCTAACTTTTAACAAGTTCCACTATTGTCAAATATTTTAAAAATAAATTGCGCTCATATAAACTTTAAAGACTCACTCTTCTCAGAAATAAAATAATGTAATAGTATCATAATGGTGTTATCTCTAGAGGTAATATTGGTAGCCCTACTTTCATTTATTATAAAAGTATAAAGATAATCATCTTTTTTATAAAGATGAAAAATTACATATGCAGGTGGGAAACTGTTTTACTCACTGCGAGGCTTTGATACTGTACTCAAAATCAACTTTGATTATGCTGCCACCAAATTAAGTATTTTTATACACAGGACAGGGATACATTCATCCACTCATCTAAGTAAAATGTTCTCACCAACCGTTATCCATTTATATGATTTGTGTTTGATCAGAATTGCTGATGGTGCAAAGAGTCAGTTTTTTGTTTTTTTTTTTTCCGACCTCAGCCCCAAATGCACTATGTTCTTACAAAAGGTGAGGATGAAAGCAATGTTTCTGGCAAATTTGTAGATGACGGTTCTGCTGTTCACAAGATAGGGGAATACATTAGGTTTTATAGTTCTGGGCTATGAGACAGACCCGGGCTACTGATGCAGATTTAGGTATTGAAAACATACAGATGATAGTTGATATTTTAAGTGAATCACATCACCCAGAAAACTATGTAGAATGAAAAAAGATGGCCAAAGAGGAGGTCTGAGGTACGCAAAGGTTTAGGATCGGATAGATGGTGGAAACAGAAAAAAATAGTGTCTTGGAAGCCAAGGGAGAAAAAGAAGTTAAAAGAAAGTGTTTAATAGGGTTAAGTGTTGCAAAGTGGGAATAAATGAAAACAGAGTCTAAGTGGATTTGGCGACCAGGAGTGTCATAGAACAAGGGCTTCTCTTTGCCCGTGATTTTCTCCAAGACGGATTCTGTCCAACTGAGGACTCCTGGCCCCGTCCCTGATTCCCAGAGGTGGAATGAGCTTCCCCAGGGGTGAGCCCAGGACAGGAATTTCTACTTCACTGCAGAGTGGGGGCCATTCTGCCTAAAGACCACACTGGCTGGTCTGATCCTCTGCCGTGTAAGTATTACTGGGCAAGTCCAGTGAGAGAGTGGCCGTGATTGCTGAGGGACACCTATAGTGACTTTAGGAAGCTTATTCTTTCAGTTCCTCTGCTTTTATCCATTTTAAAGGTAACAGTTTGCTTTCCAGCCAGTCCCTTAATCAGCTTCGAACTTGTGCAGAAAGGACTCCTGAGCAAAACGGGATTTTTTTGGTATCATTAATACAGAAGTTCCCACTAGAGCAACTTTCTGTAATTTAAGCAAGCAAACCAGATCCAGCCTGAAATGAGAGAGGTTTTTTACATTCGTACAGTTAAGAAAACAAAACTAAGAGTATGTGACAGAGACCTATGTGGCCCACATATCCCACAATACCATCTGACCCTTTACAGAAAAAAAGTTTGCTAGCCCTTTAAGTGGAGTGATGGTAGCTAGATTGTAGTTGGATAAAGAGTAAATGGCATATAAAGAAATACAGAAGTAATGAGAACCCTAATCATAAACTAAAGGAGACTGCAGGGAGTAGTTAGGGAAAAGCTGCAAAGCTGAGTGAGTTTTGTTACGGTTTTGTTTAACCAGGAGGAAGGAGTCATTATAGAAGGACAATCAGGAGCAGACCTAGAGTCTAGGAAAAGATAAGATCAAGGAACAAAAGCTGAGTGATTAGTTTTCGAAAACTTCAGGGACACTCCTCTGTGACCCGAGAATAGGATTGAAGGAGACTAGAAAGACATACTTAAATTTGTTATATTGGGAATTTATTGAAGTTAATGCTGGATTTCCTTCTAAAGAGAGCTCGATGCAGTCAGTGGTGTATTAGGTGACTCGAGAAGAGTCCTGACATTTGAAAAAGTAAACACTTTGATGGATTCCAGGCCAGAAATTAAAATATAGCAATATATTTAAAACACATACATCTGGGGAGCCTAGGTGCTCAGTTGGCTAAGCGACTGCCTTCGGCTCAGATCATGATCCGGGAGACCTGGGATCTAGCCACATATTGGGCTTCCTGCTCTGCGGGAAGCCTGCTTCTCCCTCTCACTCCCCCGGCTTGTGTTCCCTCTCTGGCTGTGTTTCTCTCTGTGAACTAAATAAAATCTTAAACAAACAAACAAAAAACAAAAAAAAACCCATCCAACCCAAATAGTACCTTGTATTGCGTTGGGTGGCTAATGAATGTTCTGCCTTTTAATATTCTATAAAATGGTAATAAATAGTTAGAATTAAACATACTAAAATTAGAACTCCACAGAACAACAAATCGGCAGTGATGATGATAACCAAAGATACATTGCTCTCATCACTCATTATTGTTTGAGATTAGAGTAGTCAGGTGTATTCTTAGTTCAACACTGATAACTTTATTCAGCTGGTGATACTATTGATGAGAGAATCATTCAAGGATGAGTAGTATGTTTTATGTTAACTTTCCTTCTGATTTTAAGGTGCTCCAAAATCACAATACTTTGAGTGTCTGTGACAGTAGTTCTTATTTTTATATTTGGAAGTATGGATAGAAAAGAGAGCTTCTACCTCCAGTTCAGCTTTGTGACTTAGTCATGAACATTCTGCCATGCCATATTAATATGCCTGATAGCCTCAGTTTGCTTTTTATATTTTATTTTGCATAATGGACATTTAAGACAGCTTTTTAAAAATACATCACTTATAAATATAAAAAATATTTTTTTCTAAATCGCAGATGAATATCTATGAGGTTTTTGTATGATCACATATTTTTAGGGTAATTAATACTATATTAGATTCTGTTATTCGGACTAGTAGCAAACATTTTACATTTCTTCTGGTCAGTGCTTACAGCATATCCTAGTGTGTAATCAATTATGTTGAATGCTGTAGTGGCGGACAGTATTTTATGCAGTATGCAAATAATATAAATAAGGGAAAATTCATTGTGCTTTGAGATACCCATTTATTTCCATCTGTTCTATGTTTCTAAAACTCAAATGCAATAATGACTAAGCCAGAGCACCTTTACTAATTCTCCTAATATTGGTTGCTAGAAGTTTTTTATATTCTCTCTTCCTGTTCTAATTTCATCTTACGGCTAGTACAGAAAGGGAAGCCTTTATTTTTTGTGGCTCTTTTAACAATCAGTACAAGTCAGAAGCCAGCCAAGACGTTGAATGCTATGCTTATTTTTCCCATTTGATTTATACCTGTGAGCTATTTGTCATGCTGGCTGTGTTTCTCTAAATATTCCTTGGAATGCATTAAGTGTAAGAACTTATCTGTACCTGTTCCTGATTATAACTTATTTGATACATCTGACTACCTCTTAAATCTATATTTAATAACATTGTTGTAGAACACATGAATTAGAGGAGAAGACTTATTTATGCCTAGGTTAGTTTGGGAAATACATGGGTGAAAGAAAAATAGTTCTTCACTGTATGGCCTCACTGATACTTTAGTAAGATCCGGGGAATGTCATGTTCCTACTTACACAATTATTTGATCATGGAGACTGTTTCAGTATAACATCTCACAGGACCAATGTTCCCTAAAACACCCTTCGCAAAATACCAGATTGATGATTCCAGAATGTGCTATCACTTGGGCAATAATTCTAACATTTATGTTATTGCCTATAATTGATTATAATTTTGTAATACTAAAGAACTATTTTATGTATGCACATAGAGCCAAAGTGTTTTAAAGATTTAAAATGTCAGACTTAGCCTACTATAAAGTACTATTATTCTTGACACGCTTTCCCTGCCTCTTGGGGTTCCCATACATAGCTCATCAGTCTCTCTCTCCTCTCTGCCACTGTAACTGCCACAATCCAGATTCTCAGCAGTTTTCACATGGGCTCTTCTAATAGACAAATAGCTTCACTCATCTTCGGAAGTTCTAACCACTGCTAATGATTTTTCTAACAGACAAGCCTTATCATATTTCTCTTCTCTTTCTAGAACAGTTCTGATAAACATTATATTCTCCAAAACTGTGGGATGATTGAATGAACTATGCTTGTGAGACCAGGTAGGCTACTATAAAATGCTCATCCACAGTCAGCACATAGCAGAAACATTTCATTTTGTTGAAATCACCCCAGAAATTCACTTAAATCCCAGACAGAATTGAGACATACCCTCCATATAAGCCTACTTTTTTTCTTTATGTGATTAAAATATTCTGGTTACTAGGAATCACTGTTGCTTTACATTTAGAGGCAATACTATGTGAAAGATGTGTATTTTTAAACATTGGAAATACATTCAACGACAGAACTCTTACAATATGAAGCCACATGGATATTGAGTTCTACTGAAGGAATAGCAAACTCATGTCTACCATCTTGCAATAGGAAATCCATGCTAACATTTTATCATTCTGGAGTATACATTCATTGAGTGAGTGAGATCATTCACACAGTTTAATTTCTTATGAATTTTCTTGTTTTCATTTTGTTGTTTTTTAAATTGTCTTTGGCTGAATTTATATGGCTTGATTTGTATAAGTAAAATGTGCCCATTCTGTAACTATACTCTGTGTGTTTTACTCTTGCAATATAAAAGAGAGCTACAGTAGACAGATGTGGTATTTCCAGGGAAATCAGAGGATGAGTCTGTAACTGAGTTTTAAGACTTCTAGTCATTTAGTGAAAAGAACTTCACACCTATGGTTTGATTGTGTGTGGGGGATGAAGGAGGAAGACTGAAGAAGAAGAACAATAAGTGAAATAGAAGAATCTCAAACCATATTTTTGGAAGAGGTCCTGTTTGTGCACATATCTTAGATACTTTATAATATACGCAACATAGCTTTGAGCTACTTGCAATTTTAGATCTGTCTTTTCACTTGTGTAATGTTTATTATCAAATATACTCTGTAATGAAAATTATTCTATAATATATAAATTTCTCTCAGAAAGCAAGTTAGGTACTTTTAAAAGTGATGAATTCTTATGGGTCACAAAAGAGCAATATGGTATATTAAATCAGTAATTTACTAGATGTGGCCTGTGACTCTTCAGTTTGAAAGAACTTCTGTACCTTACAAAAATGCTGGCCCACTTCTAGTACATTACTTATGCCCTGATATGTAGCCTGATTGAATGTCACAAATCAAAAATCTGATATAGAAAGTATTTGAAAGCTGTAACTCCCAATGAGCCTTTTTTTTTTTTTTTTTAAGAGAACTACTTTCATAACCCTTACATTCTGGAAATGCAGACAGCTAATATTCCCAGTATTTGAGATTAAAATTACTATTGCTTCTTTCACCCTTTGTTTAAAACCTTGTTCTTAGTAAAAAACAAAAAACAAAAAACAAAAAACTAATCATTCTTCCATTCATTATTTTTCAGCCATTCATTTCATGCTTCTCTTCATGTCTTTTATATAAGCATTTCATGTCGCTATCTTAAATGATAAGCCTTTAATAAGGCTATTCTCGTATAATGGTACTAAATATTTCTTTAAATTATAAACTGTTACTCTAAATAATATTTATTTTGATTTTTCATTTTCTTCTCCATTAGTTCTAATGCATTAACATTTATTTATCTGGAAAACTAAAGTTAATATTGCCATGAATTTCCTATTGCCTCATCTCTTCACCTAAAAACCAAAAAGCAAAAGCAAAAATCAGTCTCTATTACTTGTGAATTAATTTGTGGTAAAAGTCCACACTCCTGTTTTACACTACAAAAAATAATAATAATCCATCTCCATGTTGTAAACAGTGGCTTATAAACCAAAAATCACTCACTAAGTAAACGTAGTAGGATTTGAGCTTCTACATCTGTCACCTCACTGATTGCCGGGACTCACTCATTTGATTTTTCTGGCTAGGAAGGCCTTCCCTTCATGCCCCAGTGCTCGATGAGCTGTGTTCTCCATCAGAGTGTGTTCTTAAAGAAGAATCATCCCATGACATAGGCCTATGAATAGCTATATTCCTTGGATAGATTTGCCATGCTACCATATATAAATTCTACTAATAGTATGGACGTTAGTTGTTCATCTATGATACCTATATCATTCACTTTTAACCTCATTTTCAAGATTGAGGTATAATTCACATACCATAAAATTCACCCTTTTAAAGTACACAGTTGGGTGGGTTTTATTTATAGCATATTCACAAAGTTGTGTTACCAACCCTCTAATTTTAGAATACTTCTGTCATCCCTGAAGAAATTCCTATAGTCATTAGCAGTCACTCCCTATTTCCTATATTCCTAAGTCTCTAGCAATCACTAATCTATGATTTTGTAGAAAAGTATATATGGGAAGACAAGTTCTTAAAATTATTTTAGTTGAATTGTTGATGCATTTTAAAAATGAAAATCCCTGGGCGCCTGGGTGGCTCAGTTGGTTAAGTGACTGCCTTCGGCTCAGGTCATGATCCCGGAGACCTGGGATCGAGCCCCACATCGGGCTCCCTGCTCAGCGGGAAGCCTGCTTCTCCCTCTCTCACTCCCCCTGCTTGTGTTCCCTCTCTGGCTGTGTTTCTCTCTGTCAAATAAATAAAATCTTTAAAAAGAAAAATGAAAATCCCTTTTCATTGATTAGTTTCTGATTTCTGACTCATTGATTTTAAATGACAATCTTTTATTGTTTAAAAAATTATTTTAAAACAGCTAATATATTAGTACAAAATGAGCTTAGAGGGAAAAAAAATGCTCTGTGACAATCTATTATTCTTGCCTGATTGCTTCACAAACATTGATTTCTCAGGAAATTCTTCCTTGTCTTCCAGACTAGTTAAGAGGATCCCATCATACAGCATTCCATTACATTCAGGACACTGATTATAACTTATTTTATATTTATATTTATATTTATATTTATATTTAGCCACTTATTTATATAAGGTCTGTCTCTATCTCTTAACTCCAAAAATCTATTAAGTCAAAGTTTTCATTTATTTTTATACATTATTTACACCTCTGGAGCCATCACTGTGTTTGTTTATATAATGAATTTTTTTTCAAAGATTTTATTTATTTATTTGACAGAGAGATCACAAGTAGGCAGAGATGCAGGCAGAGAGAGAGGAGGAGGAAGCAGGCTCCCTGCTGAGCAGAGAGCCTGATGCAGGCCTCTATCCCAGGACCCTGAGATCATGACCTAAGCAGAAGGCAGAGGCTTTAACCCACTGAGCCACCCAGGCGCCCTATATAATGGACTTCTAATAAATATGTTATAAATATTAGGAAAATTAAAATATACAGTATATTACTATCTTGCTGCTGACTAAATAAATGCATGGAATGTAAAACTCAGATTTTGTAAACCATTTGCTTAGGGTAGCACAGCAAATGCTATATAAAACCCGAAGCTTTGGAATCTACAAGTTCTAGTTTTGAATCCTAGCTTTACTATTTACTGACTAACTATTTGCTTCTAGCCTTGGAGGAGAGAAAATTTCAAACTAGAACTGGAATAGGAAATGTCGGTTAGACATGCTATATGGTGAGGGTCTAGATAAGTCTAGAAAAGTCATCTTGACTCTATATGAGTCAAGCAACTCTGACCCCACAGAATCTTCTGGAGGTGATATAATGCTGGTGTCATAAAGGCCTTATGAACTATCAATCCCAGGAAGAAATACAAAGTTTAGAGAAAGGGCAGGAGGAAACTTTGCCGGTATTTCTGTCAAGCTCTTCCCCTGAGAGAGAGAGACAGAGGAATGCCATTTAGTAATTCTCCCCAGGCACTGTTTCCTCTAGGAGGAGCTTGTGGCTTTTATTTTCCTCTCCTCTTCATTTTTCTTTTCTTTTCTTTTTAAAGATTTTATTCCTTTATTTGAAAGAGGGAGAGAGAGAGATCATGAGAGGAGAGAAGATCAGAGGGAGAAGCAGACTCCCTGCGGAGCTGGGAGCCCCATGTGGGACTCGATCCCAGGAGTCCAGGATCATGACCTGAGCTGAAAGAAGTGGCTTAACCAACTGAGCCACCCAGGTGCCCCTCCTCTTCATTTTTCTAAACATGAAGAACAGAGTACTCCATCCCAAAGACAGAGGGACCTACATCTTCCATTCAGCTGTTGTCTCAAGAGGTGGTGGTGAGGGGTGCGGTGGAGCTTGGAGGTCACTGTGTTCAGCTTAAACAAACACCGTGGATGTGGTGTTCCTCTAATTCTTTGGACTCTAGCCTTTAGAAGTCCAGGGGGAAACAAGAGCCAATGTTAACAGTGAAAAAGAGGACAGATTGGCCCATCTCCTTGTCTTCCTTATAACTCAGGGGTTCTTTTTCCCTGTTTCATGAATTTGGTTGAGGAGAGAAATGTTTATATTTTTCAAATCTCATAGAATTTTTTTTCTAACTGATTTTTACCATTTAACTTAATTTCAAACGTAGGCAGCAAACGACTGGCACTTTTTCATTAACAGGAATTACAGATATTTCTATATTATAATTGCTGCAGATACCTCAAAATGTTATTTGTGCTTATCATGAAGTAGTGATTAGATGTGATAGAACTTATAATTTAAGGCAATATTTAGGAAGCAATATGTTATTCCATAAAAATTTGTTTTTTCAATTAGAGATTTTTAAGTACTTAGATAACTGTGTTTCAATATAATCAGTTTATCTTTCATGCCTGTGCGCTTTATTCTATTTTATACACCTAAAAAGATAATCCTAGGATAGAATTCATCACACACAAAAAAAGAAATCCTATTCTAATTAGATCCCTACCAAATCACCTCTTTTACATTTGTAATTTTTTGTCTTTTCTTTTTTTTAAGGGGGCTTGGCTCAGAGATTGTTGCTTTGGCCCATGAAGATCCAGAAAATACTAGTTGCGTTGGAGAACACTTTCTTTCTTGCTCTAGGGCAGATCAATTCTTCTCTAAATCACAAAGGTACTAACATTCAGATTAGGAACATGGGGAGAAATACCCTCTCTTGGAGTTGCCTTAGGCTTGAAGCTATTTAGAACCTCAATATGGTTCAGATTTACTCACTAACTCTCCCATATATTTTAACCTAACTGACTGGTTTTGGGATTTGGGATTAAGAATCAAATTCCCTACTGCACAGAGAGCTCTGTATTGTCTTTTTTTATGTGTTTTCTTGAAGTGAAAGGTTCACTGGCTGAATATAAGTGTTAAATAAAATTTTCTATGTTTAATAAAGGGGAAGGAAGCAGCAACCTCCTTTAGGGTGTCTCTTAAAACATAATAGGCCCAAACTTTTGGTTTTACAATGCAAAACTGCTGGCCTTCCTGAAACATATTTTATAAATTAACTAAAGTTTCTTACAAGGTATACAGAGACGAGATATACAGAGACAAGTTACAGTAGTTTGTCTCTCAAGGAGATCAAAGAAGAGTTACTTGTTCTTTCTTTATAAATCGATATGAGATTCTGTCCGGTCTTTGTGGCATTCTTCCTAGGCAGCCTGCAATATTCATTATATTCCAAATATGGTTATTCAATAATAAACCTGCTTTCTTTCTCTCTAGGTTCTGTGGGTTGAACTTTTTAGTAGGATATTTATTTCTCCAATTGAAGTAAAGATTTAGCTATCCTTATAACCATTTCCTTATTATTTTAAAACTATTCCTTATTTAAAACAGTTTGATTTTCAACATGACCATGAATAGTTATAGTTATGTTGTATCCTTTACTTTCTTTATCTGTAAGGACAGAAGTTCTGGGTTGATTCAATTTTCTGTATAAGTAAATTATTTTTATGTTTTCCTGTAAAAGGGGTAACACATTAGGAAGCATGTTTGAAGTCTGACTTAAATATAAAAACTACATGGTGGTGGAGAATAGGGGTTTCTTTGCACAAATAGAGGCCATGCAACTACCCATCAGGAGACATGGCATAGTGGCTGAGATGCCAAAGGCAGAGAAAATAAAAATGGTTTAAATATGAGCTCCAAGTCAGTGGTCACAAGAAAATATGTTCTGAATTATAAGCACTAATTTGCAATCAAATTGCTTCTTACATAGGGGACCCTACATAGTATATTCCAGAATTCATAGCAGCAGGGATTTATTTATAACAATGCTAATGATTCTCTAGACTAACATGCAGGAGGCCAACTGGAGTGATAATGTAAGAGTGCCTGGAATTAGCAGGTGCTCAATCACATTAGTTTCCCTTCCAGTTTCATTTTAAATAATATTCCAACCCCTCATATGAAAATGAAACATGCTTTGGTTTCATCTCAATACTACTTTAATTTTTTTAAAAGATTTTATTTATTTGACAGAGAGAAACATAGTGAGAGAGGGAACACAAGCAGGGGGAGTGAGAGAGGGAGAAGCAGGCTTCCCAGCGAGGGGCTCGAACCCGGTACTCCAGGATCACGACCTGAGCCAAAGGCAGACACTTAATGATTGAGCCACCCAAGTGCCTGTACAACTTTAAATTTTTAAAGTAGAAAATACATTTGGGGTGCCTGTCTGACTCAGTTGGTAGAGCATGTGACACTTGATCTGGGTCATGACTTTAAGCCCCTCATTGGCCTTAGAGCTTACTTAAAAAAAAATTGAAAATACATTATACTTTTTTGTAGAACATGATCCTAACACATAAGCTGTATATTATGTCTGTGAACAATTTCCTATGTATAGCTAATGAAAGGCAGATATTTGATGATACTCAGAAATAATTTACCACTAGGCCTTTGTTTTATGAATCTTTCACCCACATGCTTTAATTATGTCACATATTTAAATGGCATCAAATGCTAAATGGCTCAGTATGTTAGATTACATAATGTCTATATTCATTTATAATGCAATGGGACTCCAGACTTGTTTCGAATCTCAAAAAAATTCTATAAGCCTCAAGGACATTTGGAATAAGAGATTAGCCCAGGCAAACCATACCATTTAAGCAGAAGATCTGGAATAAAAGTTGAGTTATTTACTTCATACACTAAAGCAATATGATTGAAAGATCAGGAGGGAGACAATCCATAAGAGACTCTTAATCTCAGGAAACAAACTGAGGGTTGCTGAGGGGATAGGGGGAGGAAAGAGTGGCTGGATTATAGAAAAAGTAAAAATTAATTTAAAAAATAAAATACAAAATACAAAATAAAAAAAGTAGGTCACATGATGTTACTAATGAGAAATAACTGTGAAGTTGGAGAGCTATAATTATAAAATGAACCTTTTATTTTTATCTTATTTCAGATCTCTTCAGTTGATAGTCAAGAGGATCTTTCTTTCTTTCTTTCTTTCTTTCTTTCTTTCTTTCTTTCCTTCTTTCTTTCTTCTTTCTTATTATTTTTTAAAAGCTTTTATCATTCCACATAGAGTTGGAAGTTGAACAATGAATGGTGCCAGATGACTACTGGGTGTCTCTAATCATAACACTCATGTGTTATGTACTTTGGACAGACTTATAGTTAGCAGTGACTGAGTTACATAATCTTTTTTTTTCCACCCCAAAATCTAGGACTTACATTAGCATGAGAGAAACAAAGGTGTTGAAAAAAATGGTGCAGATGTTCAAAAGAACCAACACTGACTATATCTGTTAGGATATTTGCATTCTTTGTAAGGTTGTGTTTCAAATGAAATGCAAAAATGCACTTTTTATTAGTTATTGGTAGGAATTTACTTTCTCTTAATTCTCATCCTTAGCTTGGAGGAAGATTTCAGAAGTAAGTGGGAAACCCAAAATCTCACCACTTATTTTTGTTGCTAGTGATTAAGCCTGGACTCCAAAACATGGCTGGTAGGCAACTGTGACCTTGAACAAGTGACTGAACCTGTTTTTGTGTCTTGGTTTCCTCACCTGTAAATGAGAATATTAGTCCCTAATTCAGGGAGTTGTAGTAAGGCATAAAATAATATGTGTACAAAACTTCAAACTATTCTCAACATAGACACGTTATTATCTCTTATCACTCTTGTCTATGGGCTTGCCCTGTTGAGCTGCTTGAAATTTTATCTACTTTCCCTCTTGGATCTTGCCTCTGTGTGTTAATATATGCTCAACCCTAGGTGTAAAACACACCATCTCCTTATGTCTTGTACCTCACCTGGTTCCTCCATATTTATATTTTTAAGATTCAGTCCATGTGTTATTTTCATAAGGAAGATTTCCCTGATCTCTCTTAGTAACTGGGTCAAATGCAGCTCTATGCTGTGCTCACGGCTCTGTTTTTATTTCTAGCAATGGACCTTACCTGTCTTTATCTCATCTGATTATAAATTCTCTAAAGGCAAGAACCATATTGAATTCATAGTTAGTGCAGGACCAGGCATATAATTGGTACTTTTGAATGCTTGAAAAAAAGAATGCATGATACCATCTCTTCTATTCTCTCTAACATATTCTCCAAATATATTTATTCTTAAGGCATTATTACTATAATTAACTCTCAACTGCATGCTCACTGTATGCTATAGTAATGTAAAAGATCAAGAATAATACATTGATCCAGTTATAAAATAAATAAGTCATGGGTATAGCATGATGACATAGTTAATAATACTGTCTTATATACTTGAGAGTTGCTAAGAGAGTAGATCTTAAAATTATTTATCATAAGAAAAAATATAAACTGTACAGTGATGGATGTTAACTATACTAATTGTGGTGAACATTTCACAATATATACAAATATCAAATCATTATGTTGTACACCTGAAACAAATATAATGTTATATGTCAATTATACCTCAATTAAGAATACTGTATTAAAAAAAAGAATATTGTACTAGTACTATGGCTAGTACTCCCAAATTTGGTGATTTACCTTTCTAAGGCTCCAGAATAACTGGGGTTTTACACACACCAGAGGACCTATTATACAGAGATTATAATATAGCTATATTATAGGACCTCTTTACAGAGGACCTATTATTTCAAATTTAGACTTATTTGAGTCCATCCTGGAAGCTTTAGGGAGCAAGGGGAGGGCAAACTGGAATATTTTTCTGCTAATAATATGCCAAAAGAAAATGCGGGGAGCTTCAACCAGAATGCTGAGAGGAAAGCATTCAGACAGAAAGGATAGCAAGTACAAAAGTCCTGAGGCAGAAGTATGAACAGTGCTTTCAAAAAACATCTAGGAGAACTTTGTGGCCTAAAGTATGTAGTAGAGAGGGAAAAGAGTAAAGAGGTCGGAGTATATATATAGGCAGATTAAGTGGAACTTTACGTTATAAGATCTGTGGAGTTTACTCAGATTTAGAAAGCCAATGATGGATTTTGATATAATTTGACATATGTTTTTTATTTTTTTATTTTTTAAAGATTTATTTGTATATTTACTTATTTATTTAGAGAGAAAGAGAGAGAGCAGGGGAAAGGATAGAGGGAGAGGGAGAAAGAGAATCCCAGAGAGACTCTGAGCTGAGTGCAGAGCCCAACACAGGGCTCTATCCCATTACCCAGAGATCACAACCTGAGTCAAAAATCAAGAGTCAGGGTGCCTGGGTGGCTCAGTGGGTTAAAGCCTCTGTCTTCTGCTCAAGTCATGATCTCAGGGTCCTGGGATGAAGGTCCGCATCAGGCTCTCTGCTCCTCAGGGAGCCTGCTTCCTCCTCTCTCTGTCTGCTTCTCTGCCTACTTGTGATCTCTTGCTGTCAAATAAATAAACAAAATCTTAAAAAAAAAAAAAAAAAAAGCTTTAAAAAAAAAATCAAGAGTCAGATGCTCAACCAACTGAGCCACTCTGGAGCCCCACTCTGATGTGTGTTTGAAAGATTATTTTGTTGTGTTCATAAGAGATTTTATCAGAAAACATGAGAAAGAGAGAAACTAGCCAGGAGATAGGCTAAGCGATAAGAGATAGCAAGTGCCGTAGATCAGGGTAGAGGTGTGTTTATATAATCAACCATAATGCCATTAGATGAAACAATCAAGTAATGAATATTAAGGGAAAAATATGGAATCTGTCACTATTTGTGTTTCATTACCTTTACATAATGTTGAGTCATTTTATGGATAAGAATTATAGGACTTCTACTTTAATCCAGTGTGTCCATAGATAACTAAAGTAATATAGTTTCAACAGATACCTTTCAAAGTGTTAAAAATAAGAAGGGAAGAAACTATTTTCAAAACACTTTTTTTTTTTTTTTTTTTTTTTTGGTCACAAAGTGAATTGCAGGTATGGATATTCTGTTCTGCTATCACTTAATACATGTGACATTCTCATAAGATAAACTGCAGGGTTTCTCATCACTGAACGGACCTTACCACAAGATGCTATCATTTTGGATCTACTTCTGACAAATACAATCTCCCAGTGTCCAATATAAGCTCTTGAAAATATTTTCTTTAGACTTAAAGTGTATACAATCTTAAACCATGATTAAAAAAAAAAAACTATTTTCTAAAATAGACAGACTTTGTAATTTCTTACGGTTCAGTTCAGGTTAAAAGTATTTACTGAGAGTCTGCTTGTATAAATTAATGCACTGAATGCTAAAAAGTTATATATAGCCCAAGACTTTATGAGTTTATAGTCTTCCTGAGTAAAACATGAGAAAAAGAAAAATTTTGAATTTAAAGAGTTTACAAAGTATGGTCATGTTGGTGTTTACTTTAATGTAAAAAATAAAATAAAAAGCTTTCCTTATTTTGACACTTAGGGATTATAGTCTAATAGCTCCCTACTTACAGTCTCTAAAACAAAGCCTGTCAGTCAGTCCAAATTTCCTGCCCATGTTCTCAGAGACAGTAGTCAACATTTTACTGCGGGGTAACACTTAACATGAAAAGCAGCAGAGCCTGACAACTAATTCTCAAACATGAATGAAATTAAAAATAGAAGCATAAGCAAATTAATGTATGACAAAAGCACTTGCTAAAATACACAAAAATGACTTAATTCTAGAATATTGGAGAGAAACAGAAATTATTCGAACACTCAGCTGAGGAATAGAATAGAAGGGGGTGTAGGGAAGGTGACCATTGCTTTAAAACACTTGAAATCGCACCTATATTATGTTATTTTCTTAGTTATCACATGTACATTTTACTTTGATAAAAATGAAAAAATTATCTTAATTAAAAACTTTATCCTTATGAACAACAAACCCTCTGGCTCTATTGCACATGCTTTACCCACTAATTTTGACTTTCAAAGTATTAAATTACTAAATCTGAAAGTCAGCCAGTTCTGTGTATTTTGGATTTCTGTATAATTACTATGAAGGAAAACAAATAGATATGTGTGAAACTGATAAACTAAAATATATTAAGCTCTCCTCATTATGAGACAATAACAGCTTCAGAACCAAATGTTGCATTTTTAATTTATTTTTATATTTTATGTATTTATATTTTTTAAGTAAACTGTAGGCATAATATGGGGCTTGAACTCATGACACCCAGATTGAGAGTTGCATGCTATACCAACTGAGCCAGCCAGAAACCCTAGAGCCAAATGTTTTAAATAAGTTATTTAATGTAATTTTTCCAATGACCTTACAAATTATATAATATTATCTCATTCTTAGATAAACAAAATACTCAAAATAAATTGTTCAAGTTTACATAGCTGATTTTAGGTTTTCTCTTATTTTTAAATCATTGTTTAGAGCTAAAATCATATAGTTCTAAAACATGGGCCTCCCCCTTTCCTATATTAGAAATTATCACTTGTGATCATATTTTTAACACAAATGTATCTTAATTTTTTTTTGTAATAGCATAAAGTATTTATGGAATAACTTTGTTTTCCATAGTAATTTGGCATTATGGGTAGCAGTCTAGTCATATCCAACTCACTTGATAGTGAAGATTATTCTTTCTTAAGAAATTTTAAAAATACTAAACATTTGTGCTATTTTTAGGAGCAAATCTATATCCAGATAATAACAATAAATCAGATTTAATTAATGTCAAAATTACAGAAATATACTAACTCCACTAAATATAACATGCAATGCAAAGTTCAATGCATGTTTTCCAGTGCTGTGATTCTTTTGGAACACTTTGAAAATCATATGTATCACTATCCCAGTATTTGCTGGGAAATTTAGTAGGCCCACTCTATGGATTGTAATTAATTGCATCTTCACAACAAACTACTGAATTGATGACTATAATCCAGTTTTAGAGATTAAATATCAAATCTTGGCTTGCCAGAGGTCATAGATATAGTAAGAGGAATTGAATCCAGATCTACTCTCTGTTTTATTTTTGAGAAGAGTATTCAACCAACATGAAATATAATTAACTAGCCTATATTTGATCCCATGAAATATTTGTAGTTTGGAAGGACCATTTGTATATATTATGGTATATTCCATGCTGAAATTAATATTTCTATGACTTATAAATATATAAACCTTTTGGAAAGAAATAGGATTATTTTGGGAAGGCATATTCTTAATGGATGCATGCTATACTCTGGTGCTGTCTTTTTCAGCTAAGTCATTAAAAACCATGTATTTAATAATTTATCCAGTAATTAACATCTATCCTTTTGATCTATGGTTTTCTGTGTCCTGTCGTTTTTCTCTGTTAGGATTTTGGCTATTTCTTGTCTGGCTCCTGGAAGTTTTCCATGTTATTTTAATGAATTTTTTGGCTATGTACAGATTTCTCTCTTTCATGATTCTGAATTTTAAGACAATATAATCACTCTTTCTTTTAAGCTTTCTATAAACTTTCCTGTCATCAATTATTTTTTTTCCTGGCAGACTTAAATCCGAAATATTATTTCTCTTTTTATTCCTATTTTCCTCTGCTAGATGAAACCATCAATTCAAAAATTAACTGGCTGTTCTGTTATTAACAGAATGACCACTTAATAGATATGTAACTTTTCTTTATTTCTTATTACAACATTTTTAAGTAAAGAATTTCAATTTCCCCCATTTCAGAGATGAAAGATTCTAGAGTAGTTAAATGATCTGTGTAAGTCAGAAATCATACACATATAATAATAATACATGAAGATGTTATACAATGAGGAAAAACTACTATGTGCAATAGACACCAAAAATACAGTTTTAGTCATCAGATCAAAATTGTTGCTGAAATTCATAGTAAGAAACACACATTAATTGATTGCAAATATACACATATACACTTACAAGTATATGTATACACACACATCACATGGATATATTCATTGTATTTTATTTATCTCTCTATATGCAGCTGAAAAAAGTCCCACAAAATATTTCTTCTTACTATGATCTTTGAATTATAATATTTTGTCTTTCTATATATATTTATCTTTTATTTTATTTTAATTATTTTTAGTTTTTTTCAGTGTTATATTATAAAAATGCTGGTCACAACCCAGAGAATGGATTTTGTGACTCACTGGTGGTGACCCACAGTTTGGAAAATCTGCCCTAGATGATGTCATCTTCATGTCAGTTTTGTACAATGCATTAAGATCATTCGGCTGACTACAAGCCTTAGTAACTTTCCACAGTGATATCATTGTATCTCTCTCCTTACTGAACTATTTTTCCCCACTGTATCTCTATCCTCATAGAGTTATATGCAAGCATATGATTTTTCGACATCAATATCACTTTATTTACTTATAAAATCCATCTTCAGAAGCTTGAAATTGAAATTTACATGGACTGCAATTGAACTGTGCATTGCTTTATTTTAGAATGTCCCATTTTTTATTAAAATAATTTTTAAACCAGTGTGTTAGATTTCCTACTTAACACTCAGATACGGGTTTTGGAAAGGCCATAGGTCATTCCTCCCATGAATAGACATACTAGTGTTTGTTTTAGAACATCCTCCTGGTATTTATCCAGAAGTATATATTCATGAGCCATTATCATCACAACCCGTTCCACTGTAACCTGGGGACTTCCACAGGTTCCCCTCTTGAGTTCATTGGATAAACTTTTTAGAATTCCGAATGGGCTGTTCATTTACTATGGCTAAATGCTTAGTAAATTCCACACCCTATATGAGGGTGATGTCTCTGTTTCTGGTGCCTCTTCAGTAACTTCCTTAATCTCAAACAGTACATTTCTTCCCCTTGAATATATTTTTCCTAATTTTTTTTCTAAGATCAGCAGTCTTCTCTGGGCTATGATCACTGTAATTCCTCCCTCAAACTGCATCCAATGCCCTGGTCTCCTACTAGCTGTAGCACATATGGCAACATACATGTCTGATATTTTGTTACTGAAATGAATTTTAGGTCTTCCTCCGTTTCACTGTGTGCTTGATCCCCCCTCCCCCACCCCACACTAGAGCTGCCTTAGCAGCTCCAACATGGTTTTCATTTTTAGGCACCTTAATTTTTAGGTTATCCTAAACTACACATTTATCTAAATGTATAGTTTGAATAAAGCTTTATCACCCATTCCTGATAATATTTAAGTCTCTAATTTCTCTATTTTGTTGAAATATCACTTTCAGCGTGTTCATTCTTCATTCACTCAAACAGTATCTTCTGAGCACCTAATCTTTTCAGCCACTCCTCTAAGTCCTGAACATAGAATAGAATAGGGAATACACTTATGCTCAGAGAGCTCACCTAGAACAATGTTTGCAGTGCTTAGAGACACCTGGGAAACACTTTTCCAAAATCATTTCTTTAATGAATCCAATGTAAAAATCCTTGATAAAATCTCTGCATGGACTATACCACACTTATAGATTAAGTGTAAAATGATTGATTTTAAAAAATATAGAAATGGCTTTAACTATTTCCTGATTCTGTTTCATAATAAAAACTCAACAACAACAACAACAAAATGTTTCTTACCATGACAACTCGGTAAGGCTCTATTCCATCCAGGTCTTCCATCATCTCCCATGATACAGGTAAGTGTCGAATAACCTTGAAGAACATAACCAGCATCACAGTAATAGGTGACTGTTGACCCTAATTTATAATCCATTCCAAGTCTGGTACCATTCATTATATTTCCTGGATCAAAGCAGGACTCTCGAAGTTTGGCTGAAAAACAGTGTTGATATCAAATGAATTGTTTTAAGGTATACTATTTTCTCTGAGACATTTAATATGTCTTCATTTTTACTTCTAAACAGATGGGAAAGTACCAGCACCCTTTCTGTTACTGTTTGAGGCCTCAAAGTACAAGGAAGCCCATAATCAGACCTGATATTTTGCTAATTCATATAGATGGGTAAGGGAATAAAATTTTTCATTGGTCTTCTCATTAAGATTAGATCTAACATATAGTCAAACATAGTGTTTGAGAGTTTATTATAAATTACTATGTGCTATAATCCATGCATAAATATTTCAGATGAATTATTTTGAAAAAAGAAGGGCTTACTTATCTAATATTGCTTTATGCATTGCATGGAGCATTATGTGTTATACGTAAACAATGAATCATGGAACACTACATCAAAAACTAATGATATACTGTATGGTGACTAACATAACAAAAATAAATAAATTATAAATAAACAAACAAACAAATAAATAAATTGATTGATTGACGTTCTTCTACTAAATAATGAACACTCATTCTATGTGACTGAACCCAGAAATGATTCTACTGTCTATGTTGAGCTCAGTTCATTTCACCACTGGGAGGAAGGTAAAAGACACTTTTCTCTGCCCTGAAATCATTTCTTGTAACCCATCTCTTTTAGGTGCCCCCCATTTCTATCAGAGGTCTGCCCATTATCAAATAGTAACAAAATTTTTATGACATCCAGAGCATGACCTTTTAGAGCAGAGAGTTTATGTTACAGTCAAGTATATTTATCTATCTATCTATTTATTTTATCTTATTTTATTTTTAAATATTTTATTTATTTGACAGAGAGAAACACAGTCAGAGAGGGAACACAAGCAGAGGGAGTGAGAGAGGGAGAAGCAGGTTTCCTGCTGAGCAGGAAGTCCGATGTGGGGCTCGATCCCGGGTCTCCAGGATCATGACCTGAGCTGAAGGCAGTCACTTAACTAACTGAGCCACCCAGGGCCCCTATTTATTTATTTTTAACATTTTATTTATTTATCTGTCAGACAGAGAGGGAGAGAAAAAGCATGCATGAGAGCACATAAGCAGGGAGAATGGCAGGCAGTGGCAGAAGCAGGCTTCCTGCTGAGCAAAGAGCCCAATGCCAATGCGGGACTCAATCCCAGGACCCTGGGATCCTGACCTGAGCTAAAGACAAATACTTAATTGACTGAGCCACCCAGGCATCCAAAAATCAAGTACTTTTAAAGCTAACGCTAACAGACACATTGAATATTAAGTCCATTCACAATAAAGGGACTAAAAGTTCTCTATGTGCCCAGATGATGAACTAAAGGGAGTGACAAGACTTTTTGAAAGCATGTAGAGAAACAGAAAGTTCAGTTAATTCACTTTTGGGAATAAGCTCTAAAACAAATTGTTTTTAACAGATCTGGGCAATGCCTTAATATTTTTTTATTATTATTATTATTATTATTATTATTATTATTATTATAGATTCCTTAAGAAATAGTACAAAAATGTAAGGGCAATCACAAGGTCAGGATAACAAATGTGATTTTCTATATTAGAATTTATTTTACGTTCATGGGAAGCCAGGAGGTGAATATATCTCTCCACATGACTCATGAAATCACTGGGATTTAAGTCAACAATATCTTAGTGTTTGGCCGTCTTAGAAATTGTTTTAGTATAATATATTCAACTCTGATTAATTGCAAGAGTAGGAATGTATTTATTCCATTCATAAAACTTCAAAGTACATCAACATTCCTAGGAAATGAGGGGAAACTTGTGCTTTAGAAAGAACATTATACAAGATTACTCCCAACTCAATGAAGGAGGAAATGGTAGAACCAAACATTTAAATGATTTTAATAGACTATCAGAGGAATGAAATTCTGCCTTCTTTCCTTCCTTCTTTTTTTTTTTTTTTTTTTCCAATAAGTACTTAAGAGCCCACACTACCCAGCAAACTCTGGAAATACAGCAGTAGACAATCAGAACATATTCTGGCTAACATGGCATGTACAGTTTATTATTATATTAAATAAATGCTTCTAACTGTAATGATTATGGCATAAGGGGAATCATTCAGGAACCTTCCTGAAGAATTGATATCTAAACTGAGCCTTGAGAGAGCAGAGCTGACAAGGTGAAAGAGAGATAAGGCATATGAAGGGGACAAGTATGCAAGTTGGGTAAGGCTGATACCTGAGTTTCCATCCAAAGCTAAGTTACTTGATCTTTTTCCAACTGCACATACACAGATACACATACTGAAATTTGCCCTTACATCTTATTCAGAAGTCATGATGGAAGTCACTTCTCAATCCAACAAACTGTATTTCTTCTCTGGTAAAATATTCACACAATACAGTTTTCCAAAAAAGAGCCAGCAGTGCAAATACTCGATTTGGTTACTAAGAATGCAACTTTAGTGTTAAAAGAGTTGGTTTATTTATTTTAAAAAGGAAAACTGCACATTGAGCCTTTCCTTAAACAAGCAAGGAAATACAATGTAACTTTTAGGCAGAACAGAAACCTAGCATTTGTAGCTGGTCTTCATGAAATTGAGCAAAGTCCCTTGAGGGAAAAGAAGAATTGAAGTTACTATTTAAAAGAATTCATCTCTTTGGCAAGTGTAACCACCTAATATGTATCTTTTGAAAAGTTTGATTTTTTTCTTTCTTTAAAGCTTTCCCAATAGTTTCAGTGACTTATCTGTGAATCTATATTATAAATGTCTTACTTTGTGAGGAAAGGGAAATACGACTAACAAATGAAATATACTGCTTCTGTAACAATTTTATATTGCTAGCCT